>JAOVVA010147017.1:0-10315 GCA_028565275.1 Leiocassis micropogon | reverse complement strand
CAGACTGCACCTCGGTCAGGTGAGGGGAGCACTCACCTGAACCGAGGAGAGTAATTATGTTAATTGTTATAAATAGCCTGACTGAAGTTCAGTCAGGCGTCTAGCATTAGTTGTTGTTATAGGTTTGGTTGGTTGTGTTGATTGTTATCTTTAAAGTGAGTTGTCATATTAAAGTTTACTTGGTGCTCCAGAAGAAGAGCTTATGTTTCTGTTTCAACTTTAAAGACAACAGTAAAAATAAAGAACTTCTTAAAAACACTCGTCTCAGCCTCTGCAGTTATGCCATGCAATCGCCGACAACCACTTTATGACAAATATGAAGTAAAAATAAAACAAATTGACCTGCACTTTACCGTTGAAAAGAATCAGGGCTAAAGTCAGATGAGAGAGGAGAGGAGGAGGAAAACACTGCTCTTTTGGGAAAGTTCTTTAACAAGGAATGTCTCTAATGACACTTGCTTTTGCTTTATGCACGCGCGCACACACACACACACACACACACACACACACACATTGTTACAATGTTACAGTAAACAGAACACGTGTGCATGGATGTTGACTATATGAGTGACGCACACGCGCTGAGACTGAGCATGGGAGACGATTACCCACAATCCCACAGAGAAGAACCATTGGCTCAGTTGTGATCACATGACACTCGGCAGACAAAGCACAGACGTACTACAGTACTCGTACTGTATGTCAAGACCTTGCTCATTCAAATTTATTTGAAAAATTTGCTTGATTTGCCAAACACTTGCTGATCAAGGTACTCACAATCCAAGGTTCCACTGTGTTAAATTTAGACCCCACATTGACTTTTCTATTGTCCACACACTACTAGACCCATTGAATTTAAGCACCAAGAGCATTGAGCTGCTCCAATCATTGTGGGACCTTTAAGTTAAAGGTTTTGTGTTTAAGGTCTACAGTATGCAGGTAAGATTACTTATTGAGGTAGATTAGGTAGAGGAAATTACCAGCTCATTAATTGACTGTTTTAGGGTCTGAATGTTTTCCAACCCCAGACCTGACACTCTGTATGTCTGCATGACCTTATAACTGCAGAAATGTCTAACACCAAGACTTGTGTTTCATCTGCTTCACATTACCAGCTGCTTCTCACAATTAAAACACATATGAATCATTACAGGAGTTTCTATTTTCCTAAAATTAACTCAGAATGTTAATTAATATGCAAAATTCATAAAGCAATTTATACTACTGCTAATTATACAATATGAGCAAACAAAAACTTAACCAACACAAAGATCACTGGCTAATATACTAGTATTGTACTGTATTTTATAGTATATGTATTTTATTTGTAATCCTTTGTTGATCCTCACATACTGATTGGCTGGGAAAGTGGACTTGCACAAAGGGAATGTTCAAAACTACAAACAGTAAAACAGCATATTTGAAATAAAACAAAAAGAAAAGGCAGTATGCCATAATGTAAGATCTGCATTGTATTTTAGCTGCAACATTAATAGGCATGTTTTGGAGATCCATGCTGTAAGTCTTGTGTTAGCTTGTTAAAATTATTTCATCTAGATTTATTAAGTGTAATTTAGATGCGGGTTCTCTGTGTGCATGTTCTCCCTGTACGGTGCGTTTCCTCCGGGTACTCCAGTTGCTTTCCACAGTCTACAGACATGCAGATTAGGCTTGCCCATAGTTTGCGAATTGTGTGTGTGTAGTGTACAGTATGTGTGTCCGTGCCCTGCAATGTATTGGAGCTAGGAACAGATTTTACACTGGATGCCCTTCCCGACACAACCCTCCCATTTTATCCAGGCTTGAGACCGGCACTGCATCCACTGGCTGGGAATCAAGCCTGGGGCTTCTGCATGGCAGGTGAAACACCCACCACTGAGCCCCCAGTGGCCTTAATAATATTAGTCAGTACTATTAAATAAAGCTAGCTTATGTTAGAGCACTGTAACAATGAGCATAAAGGTGTTTTCCTGATAAAAACTTAAAAGTCAGAGCTCTGCACTGCAAACTAAAGCAATACCAATAAACACACCTAGATGTGATATAGATCACATGCAAAGCAAAAGTTAAAACCACATATAATATATATTACTGTAAGGGTAATACAATTTGGTAGATGGTTTAAATGCTCCTAACACACCATTAAGTGATCATGTGACAACAGTGTTAAAGTTTATAGAGAGATCAATAGAATCTCAAGAGAAGCCATGTGTAAGATTAGTCTTTTCTGTTTCTGGAGAAAAACAGAAAAATTCTGGAAATCTTTAAATAGAAGTCTGATTTATTTCCGTTCAGAATATGTGCTGTTTTTTTTTTATTTTTATTTTTTTTTTGGTATGTGTTCTTTTTTTTTTCTTTCTTTTGGTTCTTGGCTCTTGGTATGTGTGTTTAACACACACACACACACACACACAGTGATAACCACCATTCTATTTGCCCAAGTCACCATTTCCTCTTTGTCTCTTGTCTGATACACAATGGTCCAGTATGTAGCTCTTCTTGTGTGTCTCTGTGTCATGGGTAAGTATTCATCTCAGTCATTGTTTTATTAAATAAATAAATGTTTGTAAAAAAAAAAAAAACACTAGATCAATTTGGGTTTAGTCTGAATACAAACCACATTACAGCTTTCACATTCAAACTATAATTAATGTATTACATTTATAATTTACCGCATCCATTTAGAAACTATTATAAACAGCACCAGTTTTAGCTTTGTGTGTGTGTGTGTGTGTGTGTGTGTGTGTGTGTGTGTGTGTGTGTGTGTGTGTGTTGTAGGTTTGCTCTCAGAGACTCTGTGCTCTTTAACATTGAAGGCAGAAGTTGGAGATAAAGTCACTATTTGGTGCCAACACGACCTGACTGTTACTGGTTACGTCTCCTGGTTTAAACACACGAGTGATTCAGTTCCACTTCCTATTGGGTGTAAACAGTTTTTTACATCAGCTCCATCAGAAACGTGTTACTTCTTTACTGAAAGTGAGAGAATTATGATGTCTGTTCATGGCAAGAACATGTCTCTCACCATCACTGCAGTAAATGTCTCTGATACAGGACTCTATTACTGCGGGTACATGGAACAGAATCGGATCACATATAGTGATTCAGTCTACTTAAGAGTGAAAGGTATACAAATATAAAGTGAATAGTTTCAATAAGACATGAATTTAATGACTGGGATAAAAAAAATTATGTTTACTTTTAGGGCAAAATAAAACTAAAATCACAGAAAGAACTGAAGGTTTGTTGGTTTTCTTTTCCCAAAAGACTTCTTTACATTTTACATCAAAATAAAGTGCAGATTTAAAGTTGAACATATGTACTTTACTGTGATCCCAGGCTCAGACTGTCCTGCTGTGTTCTTCATGCTGATGGTGGTCTTTGCTGCAGCGACTGTAATTCTTCTCAGTGTCCTGATCATTGTACTGAAAGACGGAAAAACTCACATAGGTAACTATACTATTTTTAGCCAGCACTTTTGTCAGTTTTCTGCAGACTCGTGTAAAGACCAGCTCTTTCTAACCACAGGTCTTTGTTCAAACTTGCACATCAGCTGCCCAGATCACACAGAGCTGACACCTATGTTTGAGTGCATTTGTTTTACAATTGCAAGGCATGGTGTTTCACCTGCTTCTGACTACCAGCTGTTTCTCACACCATTCACATATGAAAACAAATATGAGTTACCAGTTTGATAAAATTAAGTTAAAATGTTGGTTAAAAACTTACTTGGATAATATACAAGGTACATTCGAGTCAAACCGGAACTTTTGATTGTGTGTGTACTTTATTTCTCTATATAACCGCCTGCTACACCATTGCACTTATTCCAGTGTTTCACTAGTGCTTGGATACCATCAAAGTAGAAGGTTTGCTTGACTGCTTGAAACACTGTACCATTAGATCTAAGCCCTTCCATATTGCTGCAGACTATCTACCAAGATTTCCTGCCTTTTAGCACCACTATTCTCAATAGCTCCATAGAATCTGCTCATGTGAAAACTGCATTCAACAGAGGATGGGTTATGCTCATCCTGAAGAAACTCACTCTGGATCCATCACACACCAGCAACTACTGCATTACACCAATCTTTTCTATCTAAATTCCTCAAAGACACTGTCCACAATCAACTGTCTCTTTGTCTCTCACAGAGCAACTTCCAAGATTATAACCTTTTTCAGAGAGGTACATTCCCCAAAGACTGCTCATTTGGCCTCCCAGAAAAGCTTGATGCTGGTAATCTAACTCTTGGTGATCAACAAAAAATCATCAGTTCTCATTTTCCTTCACTTTTCCGCAGCATTTGACACAGTCAGCCACGAGATTTCCTTAGATTGGATTCTCTAGAAGCCTTGAAATCTGTGGCACAGCACAGAAATACAGTTTGCTTCCTACCTAGAAGGTCTGTCATGTGAGGTGATGTGGATGGATTCTACATCTGCTCTACACACATTTTTCACTGGTGTCCCACAGGCTCAGTATTTGGTACTCTTCAGTTCATCCTACTTGATCTGTTGGTAAAGTCATGGCAGCTCAATATCTGAAAGTTATTATTAGCAAAACTGAACTGCTGTTTATCTCAGATGATTCATGATTCACCCCCTTTGCGACTTATGATTTCCCTGGACAACTTCAGTCTCCCTGGACAGATCACAACTTTAGTCGCTGTCAGAAACCTTGTGGTTATCCCCGACAACTCTTCTTTTCCTCTCACATTGCTATCCTTACACTCTTATGTTGATTTCTTCTTTGTAATATCAGAAAAATTTGTCCAGCTCGCTCCACACAGGCCAGTCAGGTGCTTGTTCAGTCTTTTGTTATTCCGACTAGACAGTCCTGGCAGGTCTGCCTCCCAAATGCCAACTGCAGATGATTCAGAATGCATTCACACTGGTTTTCAAATGAAATTTAACACTGATGCTCACCTCCTTCAAGGACAAAAACAGACCAGCTCCTACTTAGATCCAAGCACTTTTCACACCCCACATTGCACCAAGCTCCTCCCGATCTTCCAGAACTGCTTGACTTGTCACACCATCTCCCAGGGTACAAGGAAGACTTGCATCAGGACACTAGGAACAGCTAGTACAGCTGAGCTAGTACAGCTGAGTCACTTGGAGTCTTCAAATGATGTTTACCTAGCACTTCAGAAATTGTGTGTACTTTTCTTCCTATATTACATAGCCAGCACAATTTTTGCTTAATGGTATTATGAGTCAGAATAAATTTATTCATAGAAAGCATTGTGTAAGTCTCCCTGGATAAGGGAGTCGGATAAATGTCATAAATGTAAATGCTTTTTTTCATTACTACCTCTTACTACTACTACTAATACTACTAATAAAAATAATAATTTTCTCTATGTATGTTGCTTTAGGTGCTGAAGCAGAAGATAACAAGGTAAATTTAAGACTAAATGGTGTAAACTAAAACGGGACCCACACTGATCTCCATATGTTACCCATTTTGTCACACTTTGTTGAGAAACCATCAAATGCCTCCAGCTTATACGTTATAATTTTAACTACTTTATAATTATAAGTAGTACTAGTGGAAGAAGAAGTAGTGCTAGTAGAAGAAGGAGTAGTAGTAGTGGAAGAAGAAAAAAAGAAGAGGAAGAAGAGGCAGAAGAAGAAGAAGAAGTATTTTTCTTTAAAAAATAGTAAAGGAATTGAGGCACAGTTGAATACAAGTGCCAATCCTCTGTAATGAGCATTGTGAAGACAGCATCTAGTCTCAACAGAGAAACACTGTAACAATGAGCTATACTCATTAGCATGCAGCAACACATTTAGCACAATATAAGTAAGACAAATTAAAATGGAAAGCCCAAACTTAAATACATAAACCAATCAGGGGAAAGTGTAGTGGAAATGTGGTCTTTTCAGTAATACATGGATCCACTTTCTCAGCAGGGTTTGTTGTCAAAGTGTCATTTTCAGCAGGATAAAATACAAGAGAAATGTTCTCATCAGGGCATGGTGAAAGCATGATGTTCATGTGTGTGTGAAAAAGCAAAGTCCTGTTCTAAGCAAGAAGGCAGTAAACCTGGTTGATGTCTTCAGAAGTGTCTGATGCAGCAAGGTCAGATGTAGAGCAGGAAGATGGGACGGTGTCCAAAACAATGACACAAGCAAGGATGGTGTGAACAGCTGTGAGCAGAAGGTGAGCAAAGACCACCTTTATTTGGAGAGTTCCTCTAGGAGATGATCCATAACTGCATCTGGTTGTCAAAATTCCTCACACTCTAGTCCTGGAGAAACCTCTCCCTCACCCACATACAATACCTAGTCATGCCTTGTTTGGCTCTGCATATGAGCCTTTAAAGAACCATACATTCATTGAAGTTCAGAGGAGGATGAATTACAGTATGTGGCTGTTTCTGTTCTCATGGTACTACCAAAATTCGAATTATCAAAGGGAGATTAATGGAAATTCTTGAAGAAACTGTTTCCATGCACTGGGATCATGATGATGAGACTCAAATGGACCTTACACCAGGACAACACTGTATAGCATACTGCAAAGGAGATACTGCTTCCAAATGTATAGTGAATAGAAAATATGTAGAATGGAATGAAGAGCAAGATTCATTCTCTACCACTTATTAAAAACACTTCATTTAGAATTTTCTCTATATTAAATGTTTTCCCCATCATTCCCTCTTATTGCACATAATTTAATTGCATTGGAACGTTACGATTCTTTGACTGTGTACAGTAGACTTATTGAGTTAATAGCAATGTCAAATTTAAATTAACATTATACAATACACAGTATAATTGTAATCAGTTCAATTAAATAAATCATAAAATAAATAATCTCTTTTTCTCTACAGTTCTCTAAGAAGAAAAAGAGGATGAGCTGTGATGAATTGGAGTATACATATGTTGTGTATTCTACTGTAAGTCAATAACACAGCAGAGTAGGGTAATGTGTGTACATCACATTATATGCAGTGCACAAATCAATTTCTTTATGATGTACCTGACTAAGAATGTAGTACTTGTTAATAATGATGAATGATGAAATCTGTATATACCTAATTAAACTGATTATTATATTTTTATCAAATTTGGAGCAAATTCTCAAGTAATTCTATTTAGTTTAATTTGACTTAATGCAGAAATGTGTGTATTGGGTTTGTGTGTGTGTGTGTGTGTGTGTGTGTGTGTGTGTAATGCCACATCTCTAAGCAAAAGTCTTTGCTGAAACACATGCTGCATCTGCCCATTTAAAGGTCTCCACCCAGCAATTCACACTAGTGTAAAAGAACAAAGACTCAAATATTTAATATATTTTTTAAATATTTAATATATTTAAGCTGTGTCTGATTCACATCAGTTGACTGAGTCAGGTGTGTTCTGTTAGTGAAATGTCTTACATTAGATATATTGCTATTACAAAAAACTGTAAATAAGTTTGCAGCATTAAATTATGAATTGCATCCATAATCTAATGCTGTAAACTCATAATGAGCATTTTTAAGGCTTTTTCCATATAATAAATTGTTTTGCAATCTTTTCTAACTTTTCTTTTCTCTAGAATCCATTAAAATGAATAAATCAATAATTTATTTTTTTAAATATCTCATTTGTTAAAAGTAATGACTAATATGAATGAATTATCTAATTAAAGCTCCACTAAATAAATGAAATGCTTCATTAGTCTATTTAAAATAATAAGTTCCACTAAAATAAATAAATTACAAAATTTTAAAAAGAATTACGTTAAGATCAATATAGATATAAGATATAAGATCAATTTAAGTCTGGAATGTTACAGTTAATGAGACAACCAGCAGTTTTTAAGAGCAAAACTGATGATAAGCCCCGCCCCTAATAGAACCATTCCTGGTCTCAGACCCAGATCTTGATATAACCACTGCGACAGCATTAGAGTGAGGTGGTCTTGGTCCATTTCCGAGTATACTCTGAGAAAGGGATTTAACACTGAACTGACCCATCTTTAGGAAGTGAATCAACCATCCATGTATTGGGTTATCAGTAGTGTGCTGTGCCTTTAAACTTGGGCATTAATGTAAGCTCCTTAGAGAAACATATTGAAACCATTCAACTAACCTGCTACAGTCATTTACCTTTGAAATGTCTGTCAGGTTTTGGAACATACAGTATTAAGGCTCTGAGGTATATTATTTACAATCAAGCAACAAACAGAAATGACGCTATAAGCTGCAAGGTGTAATTGTGCATGTAATGCACAATCAGGAAGTAAAAACTGTAGAAGCAATAATAGATAGTGTTGGTGTTGGGGTCCTGTGATAACCATGTGCGGGTGTCATAGGTGCGTTCTGACACTTAAATAAATACCATCAAACATATCCCAAAGAACATATGAACATTAAAAATGGAGGAAATATCATGCATTCAGGAGACACTCAAAACAAGACCTATTAAACCAACCAATAATTCAAAATGCAGCTCACAGAACTCAAGTGCGCAACATTTATATACTACAGTGGAACCTCGGATTGTGAGTAACGTGGTTTGCGAGTGTTCTGCAAGATGAACAAAGATTTTTAATAAATTTTGACTTGGAAAACAAACAAGTCTTGGTTTACAAGTACCAAATATTATGTATTACGCATCCGCTTCTTGTTTTGACGCCGAGCGTCACGTGATCACAACTGAGCCAATGTTTTTTTCTCTCTCCTGCGCTGCAGAATTGCGGGTAATCGTCTCCCCTGCTGGGTCTTAGTCTTACTGGTATAATCAACATCCGTGCAAGAAAGCAAGCAGAAGGTGGACCAAAGATGCCAGGAGTGAGAGTATGCAGTGCAAAAACACAAAGTCTTTGTTTAAACTTTTTATAGCGGCTCTATAATCAAATAATCAAATCAAATCCTCCATTGATCCAAGGAAGTCATTAGCATGACTACCATGCTGAAACATCTAACCTCATCACTTCTGTTGTTTATTGAGATTGATGCAGTCCAAACATGACAGAATTGCATCCATTGACCTTTTTCTTTTTAAAGTACATGAAATGCATCTACGGCGTGACTGTTAATGATGGAGTGAAACCTCAATCATTTATATAAAAATGACATTAATAATACAGATAAATGATTATTAATAAACCCAGTGACCAGCAGAGAGGAAACTCCATCTAAAGCAACACCAGCTTATGTAGCTCATCCTGCAGCTCATCCTGAAGTTCACCCTGCTTACATGACATGACAGGCTTCATTTACTCAGAACTGGTTTTGCTGTGGATGTGTTCTTTGTGCTGAGGACTTTTCCTTCTGCTGGTTGTGTGTTTGTTGTATGTACTGTCCTTCAAGCCTCAAACCCTTTATGACTCTGAACATTAAAAAAAATGTTTTTAACATTTTTTAATGCAAATAAATTCCTGTCCACCTCATGTTCAGTTTAGTTTTTTTTTCATTATTACATAAAAAAGTATAACTCTCACATGTTCAAGATTCATTACATGTAAAATGAAATATTTCAGGCTTTTTATTAATTATTATTTCAATGATTGAGGCTTACAGCTAATGGACACCAAAAATCTATTATTTCAAAATATCACAATACTTCCTAAGATCAATCAGAAAGGATTTACAGTACAGAAATAAAACAATAAATAAAATTTATGTTCATTTACACACTCAGTACTTGGGCAGGTGTCCTATAGCATGAATTACTGCAGCAGTGGATGGCATGGATACGGTCAGTCTGTAATGTACTTTTTTTTTTGCCTGTCATGCTTCATGCTGTGCTTATCTCCACAGGTACAACATGCAGGATCTACCCTCAAACTACTGCAACACTACATTATCTACATTTTACATCATAAGCAGCGTCATGTGCAAGCGTTTAATCAGAAATTCTGGATTTGGAGCAAACAGAACATTTTCTCCAGATTCTCCAGAGGTCCCAATCTCACAGTGGTCCTGGAGGATTTTGGCCCGGCACTGAAGTAGCACGAAAAGAACAAAGTGTGAAACCAACGACATAAATTTTAGCAACATGTCGCTGCATGGAAGCTTTTTAAACACTTAATACATTTGTGAAACTTTTTTTTTTATTATTCTTGAAAGCAAGGCCACTTCTATACAGGCACATATGGGGGGGGGGGAAATGTCAGAAATGTGAAGGTGGCATCATGTGTACAGTCGTGGCCAAAAGTTTTGAGAATTACATAAATATTGGAAATTGAAAATTGGATTGTTTGGGGCATCTGGAAAAAGGCTTGTCCGGAGAAGAAAAGGTGGGCGCTACCATCAGTCCTGTGTCATGCCAACAGTAAAGCATCCTGAGACCATTCATGTGTGGGGTTGCTTCTCATCCA
>JAOVVA010147006.1:0-10315 GCA_028565275.1 Leiocassis micropogon | reverse complement strand
TTACACATTAAGTTTACTGAAAGTAAAAACAGTTGAAAGTCAGAGGACGTTTCTTTTTTTGCTGAGTATATATGCAGCATCATAAAGCCATTGTGTTTTCTCAGAAAGAAGTGAAATAAGCATACTCACATTAGCAGAAGCCTTAAGCCAGAAAGATTGTATAGGGCTGTTTTTACAACCTGACCAATCAGGACAACCTGTCGTGAAGGTTTCTGTTGATGAAGCACGCATAATCTTTAAAATATATATATTTTTCACTAATACTAACAATGACTGGAAGCGGTATGGCATGAAAAAGAAGCATGCATTTATTTGTTTGCCTCATTAGCACTATACATTTAAGAATTTGTGATACCTTTGCTTCCATTTTTGCTGCACCAAGTGAGTCGATTAAACATAAATCCAAGCAGTGTATCCTCCAATGTTACCAGGCAATCTCTGTTTTCAGTAAATGCATGCACTACTGCGTTTGTCTTGCTCCAGAACAGCATCTGCACAGAAACCAATAGATATAAAATCACTGAATAAAAAAATTTTTAATCTATGATTTTGTATAATATCCAAGACATAAACTATAATCAACAACAGGATTTATCAATATAAAATAAATTATTAATGAATTCTGGGACCTTCTTAAAAATGTAGCTTGGTCTGACCAGCTGCAAGATGGTAAATGGTTGCTAATAAATTTTCACTAGTTTAACAATTGTTAAACTAACAATCTTTAAAGCAATCCCAGATCATAACACTGCTTTCAGAGACTTATACAGTGGACACTATGCACAATGGATGCTTATGTTCTTACGATCGCAGTTAAGATTCTAACATTAGGTCATGTCCAAATCTGAAAACAACAATATAAACCTACTAAATTAATTTTTAGATGTTTGTAGCCTGTAGCCAACACAGTCCTGTGAGGTTTGACAGAGCAGATGACGCCACTGCGCCAACAGCTAATTGAGCTAATGTTAACTAACGAAGCTAACCGCTACCAGAGTTAGTAGAGCTTACAACAACATTACAACATTTCACTGAGGAAAACAAGGCAGAATATGTTTTACTATGACATTCTCTTTCTGATTCTGATTCTTCATGAGTAATGATGAATGAATGAGCTTTTATAACCAAATTAACTATGTTCTATTTCTCCACAGAAACAAAGAAGGTCTTAGTATGAAGCAAAACGGAAACAAAAATTTCTTTCTGAATGGGAAAGGAGTAATTTTTTCATTGAATATGAGGAAGTTGTGCAACTTACTTACTGCGAAAATTGTGAAAAAATGTTCATCACAAGTTCTCAGAGTCAATAAAAGACTTTGAATAAAGTGAAATAAATGTAATAATTTATTTCCTAACTAGTGTAAGTATGTGTCACTGACAAGAAAGGAGTTTGTAGAAAGAGTTAAAAGGTTAAAGCTAAAAATAAGTTGATCTGCTTTAATGTAATCAGTGATATTATTTCGGGTTGAAGCCCACGTATATGTCTGTCTGTCTTTCTGTTCAGCAGAACTCTCAAATTTTTTAAGGTTGACTATCTTACGCCTTGTTTACGTGAAATTGTACTTCTTTCATCGTCAGCCATCGTCTGTTCGGTAATCGAAGAGTGAACCACAGATGAGAAATTGAAAAAAGTAGATTGAATAAATTTTTGCCTTACAACGACTCCAGCACGTTAAAATTCACTTATACCACTTGAGTGCTGTTATTTCGGTGGAAATATGAACTAATCACAGTTAAAAATATTCAGTTTAGCTTTTCTAATTAATATCTATTGGTGCAGGTGTTTGTTTACATTGAGCAAGTAGCTTATTAGTAGCTTATTTTAAAATAAAGTATTAAATCCGGCACATAATTATTCATAATTCTGATTTCACTTATGGTGCAGATTAAACTTCAGGCAGATATCTAAGTACTGCAAACATTTCATTAGATCCACCTGGCGATCGATTTAAGACGTGGCCACAGTTGGAAGCATGCGCAGTACGCTGTCAAAACTTGTGGTTTATAATCTGAACCAAAACTGCTCATAACTTCACTTCTACTCAACATTTTTTTTTATTTAATTTATGAAGAAAGTTTAACTTCAGGCAAATACCTATGTAGTGGTAAAAGTTAAATTCGGTCCAGCCATTTTGCATGATGCTGTGACAAACTGGGACAAAAATACAGACAGTATATATAGATATACAGATATACAAAAAGAAACTTTTGTTAACTGGTTTCGGGTTCTCCAATGTATAAAATGTAAAGCTATCATTGAAAGAGCGAGTTCTGACCATTGTACAGACAGAACCTTTCTTTTATTTATACAGAATTCCGGTGTTGTTTTTATAATACCACTAAGAACAACAACTAAAAATGATGAAAAGACAATAAAGAAACAACAAATTAATTTTGGGATGGTTCATATTCACTTCAGCTAAGCTAAAAATGTTTTTCGGATGTTTACACGATGTTATTTTGGATGGGAACAGTAAATCTGGACTCATCATAGCTTAAATAAACTTTATTCATTGATCAAAATTGTAATCTTTATGCTCCCTACCAAACTAAATCTTTTTTTCCCTTTGTTTTTTTTTTCTCATTACTTATCCATTTTTTTTTTTTAATTTAATTTAATTGTTATTTTTATTATTTATCTTTAGGTAATGTATTAAACACTCAGCTCCAACAAGAAACCAAATGTGGCTTTAAGTGAATATACTTATGTAATAAAACAAACATATTTAAGTGTATTAGTACAACATTCTTACGGTATTACATGCAGCGTCATCTTTGACTGAGTTGAATAGGGGATCATACGCCTCAGGAGGAACATCACATGGATCTCTCCCAACATAGGCCTGCTCAAATGTCCCCCAGATTTTCTCACAGTCAATCTCCCTAAAAAACAAAAGAAAAAAATCTATTCCAGTTTGTTTAAAAAGGAGACTATAGAAAAACAAAGTGAATAGTTTCAGTTTGATCAACAATCATTCTTTCATTACGATAACTTAAAAAATATAATTTTCCCTCCATGAATCTGGCCATTTGGGTGAGTCTAGCCAATAATGTACAGTGGTATGATTCAGCAAGTGTAAAAGAAACAAACATTGATAGTTACACATTGTGCATTAGGAATGACAAGTTTCAACCCCAAAATTATATTATCATGATACTTAGGTGCCTATTTGATTAATATCACAATTCTATAAGTATCACGCTTTTATAAATATCCCGATTGGATATCATTTTTTATTTGATATTATATATATATTTAATATTAATAAATATATTTTTTCAGTTTTAGTTACAATTCTAAGAGCTTGCACTTTTTATGGCTTTTTATGGCTGTTAAAGTTTAAACCTTTTTAACCATTTTAAGTTGTAATAATTCAAAAGTTTTATATCTTAGTTTTATTCAGCAGCTTCACAACTAAATCAAAAAAATCGTGGAATTTTAAAGACCTCTGTCACTCTGCCATCTCGCACAACCAGTTCATGGGCCAATTCATCCTGTTCATCCTGTTGACCGATTCATCCTGTGGACATTTTAGTCCCCCCCCCACACACACACACACACACATTTACTAATGATTACCACCGGCATTTAAGGAAGCTCAGCCTAGCCCATTCTTTTGGATTGATTTGATGTTTTTATGTTAAATTTTTGGTCTTGCAGCTACACTTTCACTTCAGGATTTGGGTTTATCACACGGCTTTGAACTCTCACTTCTGCCTTCTTTAACATGACTCTGCTCAGTGTGTTTTAGATTTATTTCTGCACTGATTGATCTCACGGCTTTGAACTCTCGCTTCTGCCTTTCCGACCATGTCTTTGCTTAGCATTCCTCCGCTAACCCAGATCCTGCCACTGTGCGCTGTTCATCTGTCTGTCCCCTGATTTGGGTCCTCCATACAGAAGACTCAATGATTTACATAAAATTTTATAATTTTTTTACATTTCATAAGTGGATGTAACTGGCTGCATGAGCAAGAAATACTATGAAGCAGACTACACTCACTCAAGGCACTTGCATGCAAAAGTTATTCTATAAAGTTGCTAAAAAGACCACTTCAAAATTGGTGACTTTGCTTATATTTTTTCCCCCAAGACTTTGACCCCAAGGTCACGAATTCTGTGTTCATCAGTTTTAGTGTGTAGTTCTTAGGAGTGTGGCAACATGCCGCAGTCAGAGGAGCATGATGGCTAACACATCAGCGTGAGTTTCTAGTGTGACAAATAAGGCATGCATTAGAAATACCACACATAGCATTGTTTCAAAATAACAAGGGTGAGTGAACTGAGAGCTGAAGTGCTTTTGCTAGCATTTTCACAACCAATCACAACTGATATGGTCCTTAAATGCACTAAATGCTTGCTGCATTGATATCCCGTCTTCATGCCGTAGAATTGGTTCATCTTTCACAGTTAAGATGACCTAACCAAGCACAGACAATATTGAATTTTTGCAGTCAATCATAGTGTTGATTGTCTCACAATTTACAGAGGAAAAAAAGCTTGCCTGTATCTATTAGTGCTAGAATGAGCCCAGTGCTGTCAATTGTAAATACCACTACATACTGGGGGAGAAAAATCAATTCAGTGATGTATTGCACTTTTTTTGGTGTGGAAATTCATGTATCATCACACACTCCCAATTTTTTTTTATACTGTGCATTTTCTTGCGTTTGGTGAGGTGAAATGTTGCCATTCCTCTATAATCCAATCCAACAGGTGGCGTGCTCTAAACTATTTACACATTGGCAGGCAGCACAGTATCCTACAGTATGTGGTAAAAGGTTATTCGTTTAGTTTGTTTAGAATTGTAACAAAATCTAGAAAAAATAATTAACTGGGATATTTATAAAATCGTTATAAATAGAACTGCAATACAAATTGAATCGGTACCAAGGTATCGTGATAGTATCATATCAGATGGTATTTCCATTCCTTGCTGATCTGTCTCAATTTCAGCTGGTGTTTTGATGCACTATAACTTTAGGCCTAAATAAAAATTATGGATTTATAATATACTGTATCTATGCTTGCTGTTAACTGCTAACTGTGTGTTACACAAATCACATGTCACATACAAAAAAGTTCAATATTCCCGCCTTAAACAGGCTGTCTGAAGGGGGAGTCAAAGCAGTGTATATAGTGGAACCCAGTATACTAAGTGGTTAACACAAACACAGGATTCTTCACTTCATCTTATTGGTTTAATCCAACTGCTAAAGCCATAGTCCAAAAAGAGCTTGTAAAGTATGTTAGAAATCTCGGTATGAAGGGTATTAAACAGGAAAGAGATACTATTAAATCTGTGCAGGCCATGATAGTAACGTTATCTAAAACAGGCTGTCCCTCTAAACCTGATGAAAGGACAAGAAGAAGAAAACTTCAGGGAGGCTGCCAAGAGAACTATGGCAACATGGCTGGAGTTACAGGAATATCTGCCAATTCCTGGTCCTTCTTTGCAAATGACAACAATCTCTTTCTTATTTTTCACATGTCTAGGCTATGGGGTGGGGTGGAAAGTTGAAAGCCCTTTAAAAAAACAAAATATTCTTACAAAACAATCTAGCAAAGGGTTATTGCCTTATATGTAAAAAATATTATGGCACTAAATTAAGCTTATACCCTCAAATCCCCACGATTTCCCTTAAACGAGAAATGTGTCTGGGCTCTAGTAACTTAAGCCTTAAGTACAGTACCTAAAGCTAAAGGCTCACCTACTGACCAATTTTTGCTCTCTGCTCTAAGAATTATTATGTATTATGTAATTTTAATTATTATACACTGCCTGCAAAAAGTCACCACCTGGATTTAACTAAGCAAATAGGTAAGAGCCTTCCATTGGATAATTACTGCAGTGATTAATATTGTTTAGCTGGAAGTGAGTAGGTTCTCATCTCTTAAACCCAATGCCAGATGAAATATCCTGTCAAAGATGTTACTCTGTTACAGAATGTTCAAATTATTGTCCTGCATCAAGCAAGGAAAACAACTGCTTAAATTCCTAAAATTGTGTTAAAACTATAGAGCGCATTATTAGAACCTATAAGTATAGAGGTCAACCACCATCTTTGAGGAAAAAATATAGTCTAATTTGAGATCACTTAAACATTTAGTGAAATAAAATTGTAAAAAATAAATAAAATTGTTGGGGGGGGGGGTGCTTACGTTTACTAGGGAGCATAAAGAATGGACTGTGGAGCATTGAAAAAAGGTCATATGGTCTGATCAATCCAAAGTTACCCTGTTGCTCATACTCATCCCTGTTGTCTACTGCACACGCCTGTGGAGGGGAGTGTTATGATCTGGGGTTGTTTCTGTCCAGGTCTAGGTTCAGCAGTGTTAAAAGTTAAAAAGAACAGCTTTATATCTGATAACTTGCTTGTTGTGTGCATGGATGCATGATTTTCTGAAAGACACTATCAATTCGGAGGGAAAACCCTAAAATTTAAAATCTGAGAGTACTGGTAATACTGGAATGCTAGACAAACCTTTTCTTGACGGTGTTTTCAAGTGCAACACTGAATAATGGAACTGAATTTCTGGTCCTCCAAATTAAAGGGTGAGTCTGTTTTTACCTTATCTTAAGTTAACCACTGCCAAGTGTGTGTTGCCAAACGGCCTTGCTAATTTTATCTAGACATACTGTATGCCATCTGTGTGGCACGCTGAAGTGACAGAGAGTGTGTTTGCTAATAATAAACTATGAAATTACAAAGAACTTGCCCAAGTGCTTGTGAAATTGGGTAATAAATACATACTTCTGTTATTTTCTGTTTGGCTGTTGTAGTTGTTTTGTTTAATTAACACTATATTTTGGATTATGCTATTACTGCTTTATTTCCCTTTTATATGTTCTAAACCATGAGTGTCAGACTATTAATAATTAAACTATTCACTATTTGTAAAATGTGGTTGGCATGCATAGAAGTGCTCATTCATTTTCCATACTATTTATCCTGTGGAGGGGGCCTGGAGCCAATCCCAAGTAACTCAAGACACAGACACATGCATTCTCACACACTATGAGCAATTTCCATCCATCCATCTAGAAATCTCTGTAGTCCACCTAGGGAGCATGAAGGCCAATTGTGTTTACAATTGAATTTTTTCCTATTTTCACACCATGGTAGGACCTACGGTCAACATTCACATGTGCATTCACACACTACAGACAATTTGGAACAACAATTAGCCTAATCTGCTTGGAGGAAACCGGCACAACCAGAGGAAACCCACCAAGCACAGGGAGAACTTAGAAACTCCAAGCACACAGACACCTAGGCAGGAAACTAACTCAAGCCCTAGAGGTGCATGGTGACCACTAAGTCACTGTGCCGGCACAGGCAATTTGGAAATGCTTATTAGCCTAATCTGCATTTTTTTAACGGAGAAAATCCTGCAAACAAAAGAACATGCAAACCCCACACACAAAGACTGGAAGACGAGGAATGCTAAAAGTTAAATTATTAATTAGCAAGTCTTCCCCACAGAGGGCTAACCATGTGTTATATATACTTAAAACTTGAGTTTCACAAAAGTTCACAACACAAAATTTAGCAAATTTTTTTAAGGTAACCATTTTAGTCTTTTGGGAAATTTGTTGTACATTAAAAACAGACAATTTGCATGGGTATCCAGCAACGCCACTGTGTCCTGTAAGTTCTTAGATTGTTAAGGGCTCTAACTAGAGCAGAGCAAAATATTGCATAATATTTTGTAGGTAATCATAACTAACTTTTTTATGTGTAACATCAACTAGACTTACATGATCATGCTGCTAATGCTAAATTCTATGTGTTATTTAAATAGTTTCATTTTTCTGTCAAAAACTCCACAAACTTATTTTTCTAGGCAGTTCATCTGAGTTCAGGTTTATTCAGAAAAGCCAGCCATTTACGTGCACACACACAGACATGCACCCACATTCTCTCTATTAGACTGTTAACGATATTCAATCTCTATTTATCACTCTCTGTATAATTATCAGTAATCCACATGAGGTTATCTGGGAGTCACGTCAACTTGTCATGCCACTCATTCACTCAGCCATGTCGTCAGTTATTCCTAAAACACAAGTTGTTCAGCTTTTTTTTGTGTTTAGAGCTCGGTGTTCAGACTCTAGACAGACAGCAAGACAGACTACAAAAAAAGAAATGAAAACTGTAGTCCTTTTTGCCAGCAACCACTAAATCATTAGTTTACATGGCAGCATGCACTGTATATATAATTTATACTTTTATATTAATACTTTTCTCATAATTTTTTCTGTAAAAGTACGAAATAACAGCTTTTTTTTCTTTAATATATCTCAGTAGCATTTCCTTTCTCCACCTAAGACAACTTTCGGTTAATCTTTCATTATTCTTTCCTAAGAGCTGGAAGCTAATCTGCCCCAGGCCATCAGAGAGGCAAAGTGAACACATACTCAGAGAACTCATAGCCACTTACAGAACAACAGCGACACGTTGTGCACGTGGCAGGGCGCTGAGGATTTACCAATTCAGAAAAACATCATCAAGACCCAGACTGTCTTCAGTAGTAACAGTATAGACCATCCCTCCACAGAGGGTCAACCCATGAAAAGCTTCTGCATCAAACATCGTTCTTGGAAGAGTGCTCGGAGGATGTGCAGACCAGCTAGAGCATCTCAATGAAATCTTCAATCCTGAATCTTCCTGACCAATGATCTGCATATTCAAGAAGTCCTTAGAGTCCTGCCTCAACAATTACCGTCCTAATGTTCTTACACTCATCATCATCATCATCATCATCATCATCGAGATCTTTCTGCGCACACACACAAACAACTGTATCCACATTGGAACACTGTTCCTCTACCTATGCATAAAATTCTTTTTTAAATTGCTGCTGCATCTTAAACTAAATATAAGGCTGACCCACTGCATTTTTGCTGCTAACGAAATTGTTATATAAATAGATCTGTTATCACTGTAATATCTGTTTGCACCATACTCCATCCTAGAACTGTCATGCCATCACCCAAGAGATAAGCACTTTATATCAAATATTCAAATCAGCCCATCTCATACCAAGATCCATGCCATGCTCAATGTCACATCTCTATCTGCATAATATTCATTCATTCATTCATTCATTCATTTATTTGCATTGCCATAAGATTGGCTGTTTAGAGAATTATATGAATATGCAGATGCGAGTGTTTCTAATTGTATCTAAGTGCATGATAAATGTACATTCAAGATGCAAAAATGCAAAAACAATGTCTGTGCAAATTATTCTGTTACTGGCTGCTTAAGAGTATGTTTACCAGCCCTTTTTGTCTTTTCTCAGGCACCATTTCAGGTAAATGTTCTATGGGGGAGGGGGTCCTTCTGGAGATTAGTGACATGGGATGGGAGCTGTTTAAGCGGGTGATGGTTTACTTCTTAGGAACATGGATAACATGCTCTTCTTACAAAACTTAAGGACCACATGGTCAGCTGGGAAATTTGCAGATGTGGAAGTGTTGCTTGCCTCAAAATAAGCACAGAGGTATTGGGGCTTATTTGACAGTTATTACGAGGCTCATATTTTTTTGTATTGCTCACTTTGCACTCTGTAACTGCACACAGGCCACTCCACATGCGAGAGGTCTGGTATTAACACTTATAAACCACTGGATCACTAAATTCTAGGTAACAATGTGTTCTTGCAGTTTGGTTTAAACATCACCATGGACCCACATCTTTTTGTTTTTGAAATATTTTTATCTGTGCATTCACAGTATTGATGCAGCTAATGAAGGAATCCACATAAAGGTGGATATCACCCTTTGTAGCTTCTTGGAACAGCTCACAGTCTCTGCTTTCACAGCAGCCTTTTATTATGCTAACAAAGACCTTATTCCTGTAAAGGACAATGTTGCTAAACAGTGCTTCCTGTTTTAGTCTTTGTTTTCAGTTCTTTAGTATAAGAATGCTGCTGGGTTAGGCTTTGTAACAGCCCATTATTGCTAAAAACCGGTCGTCAAGGGTCATTCTCTCACTCACTCATCTGTTCCCTATACTGTTATCCTAAATTGCAAAATAAAGGAAAAAAACCCTTAAATGAGAGAATGAGCCTTGATAACTGGTACTCAGCAATAAAGTACATGAATGTGTGTGTGTGTGTGTGTGTGTGTGTGTGTGTGTGTGTGTGTGTGTGTGTGTGTGTGTGTATATATATAAATTTGTGTTAGTGAGCACTTCTCGTTTGCCGAGATAATCCATCCGACCTCACAGTGTGTTATTTTAAGGTGCTGATTAGACAGCATGAATATTACACAGATGTGCCTTAGACTGTCCACAATAAAAGGCC
>JAOVVA010146905.1:0-10318 GCA_028565275.1 Leiocassis micropogon | reverse complement strand
AGCTGGTCCTTCTCTAGATGCCTTAGAAACTTCGCAGGGTTGGCCTTTGTCTACTAAAGCTGGCACAATCTCCAGATGCCTCCAGATGCCTCGGCTTTAGATGCGAGAGATCTAATATTTAACAGTCCTAGCTTCAGATCAGAGGTGCTGGCTGTGTATTCAGTATGTTTTGAATTTTGGGTCTCTATATTAATTAAATTAATAAAACAGACTTTCTGAGTCTTTCAAAATTTTTGTTTAGCTTGGGGAACAGACACAGTCTCAATTTAGTGAACCCTGGGTGACGATTCTATGCAGGTAGCAGACGGTTGGTTTAGCCTGTATGTCTGCTCCCTGGCCTGGGCTCTGGGTATTCACCGATTAACTAGGCCCCTTCTGAGATTATGAGCTATACCACAAGAAATGAGAGCAACACCTTCCCGAGTGGGATGGACACCATCCCGTCCTAACAGGCCAGCTTTGCCCTCAAAGGTACTCCAATTATCTATAAAGCCCACATTATTTTTGGAGCACAACCTGGACATCCAGCGATTCAGCGACCATAACCTGCTGTAAGCTATGTCGCCACGTCGTCACATTGGGATATGAAATCAATGGAGAGCATACTACTTGTGGACTACTCTTTGTGGACTACACTCTTGTGGACTACCTGCTTTGTCCAGTGCTCTGGCTCCCGGGATACACCTAACCACTGCTGCTGGCGCCCCTTAAGGCATAGCTAATTTCACTTGCCTCAGTATAAAGTCTCCTAGAACCAGAGCACTTTCAGGTTTCTCAGAGGGTGCATCACTGAGGAGAGGAAACCAGTTGGACAGGTGGGCTAGCCTTAGCCTTACAGAAGCTTTGGCTGAACGAGTATCTCCGTCTGCGGCACCCAGACTTTCCACTATGGGAATAACACTGCTCTCGCACTCTTTAACCCTCTCCAAGTCTGGATGCGCTCCTCTAACCCTAATATCTTCTCCGTCAGAGTGCTCACTAACTCACACCTATCACAAATAAAGTTATCACTAATGACGGAGGAAGAGTTCAAAGTATTGGTAGGGGAAAGTGTAGCCAGACAACACAGGATGGTGGTGTGTAAAATGACCCTGGTGGTGAGGAAGGTAAAGAGGACAAAGGCAGAGCGGAGGACAAAGTGGTGGAAGTTGAAAAAGAAGGAATGTTGTGTAGCTCTGGGTGGTCAGGAGGTGCTTCCGGTGATCAGGGAGACAGGTAGGAGAGTACTTGGTGTATAATCAGGAAAAGTAAAAGTGAACAAGGAGACTTGGTGGTGGGACAAGGAAGTCCAGAAGTGTATACAGAGAAAGAGGTTAGCTAAGAAGAAGTGGGACACTGAGAGGACTGAAGAGAGTAGACACGAGTACAGGAAGATCCAGTGTAAGGTGAAGGTATAGGTGGTCAAATAAAAAAAGCACATGAGAATGTTTATGCCAGGTTGGACAGTAAGGAGGGAGAGGTGGATCTGTACACGATGACGAGGCAAAAAGATAGAAATGGAAAGGATGTGCAGCAGGTTAGAGTGATTAAAGATAGGGATGGAAATGTAGTGACAGGGGCCAGGATGGTGATGGGAAGATGGAAGGAGTACTTTGAAGAGTTGATGAATGAGGAAAAAAAATAAAGAGTAGAAGAGGTGACTGTTGTGGATCAGGAAAGAGCAAAAATCAGTAAGAGTGAGGTGATGAGGGCGTTGAAGAGGATGAAGAGTGGAAAGGCAGTTGGTCTGGTGACATACCTGTGGAGGTATGGAAGTTCTAAGAAGAGGTAGCAGTAGAGTTTATGAAAAGATCTTGGAGAGTGAAAGAGTCCCAGAGGAATGAAGGAGAAGTGTATTGGTGCCGATTTTTAAGAACAATGGAGATGTGCAGATCAGGGGCAACTACATAGGAATAAAGCTGATGACCCATACAATAAAGATTTAGGAAGGAGTAGTGGAAGCTAAGTTAAGAACAGGGAACAGTTGGAGGAAAATCTAGAGAGGTGAAGGTATGCTCTGGAAAGCAGAGGAGTGAAGGTTAAACATAGCAAGACAATAGTGTGTGAATGAGAGGGACCGAAATGGACCAGTGAGGCTACAGGGATCAGAGGTAAAGAAGGTGCAGGCCTTAGAAAAGAGGTGAAGAGGTGTGTACAGGAAGGTTGAAACGGGTGGAGAAAAGTGTCAGATGTGTTATGTGGTAAAAGAGTATCAGCGAGAATGAAAGGAAAGGTGTACAAGGGTGGTGAGACCAGCGATGCTCTATGGCTTAGAGACAGTGGCACTGAAGAAAAGACAGGAGGCAGAGCCGGAGATAGCAAAGATGATGTTAAGAGGTTATAACAAGGATGGAAAGGATCAAGAATGAATCCATCAGAGAGACAACCCATGTTAGATATTTTGGAGATAAAGTCAGTGAGGTGATTGAGGTGGTTTGGACATGTTCAGAAGAGAGATTTTAAGCATATCGGTAGAAAGATGCTGAGGTTGGAACTGCCAGGCAGGAGGTCTAGAGGAAGACCAAAGAGGAGATTCATGGATGCAGTGACATAGGACATGAAGTTAGTTGGTATGAGAGAAGAAGATGCAGAGGACAGGGTTAGATGGAGGCAGATGATTCGCTGTGATGACCCCTGAAAGGGAACAGCTGAAAGACAAAGAAGAAGACCTTCATTGTCAATTGAATGTATCATTAACTCTCTCTGTCTGTCTGTCTGTCACTGCGCCTGTACAGCTGTCCAATTGTTAAATAATTAGTCAGTGCTAAATGCACTGTGCAATTTCTGTGCTAAAAAAAACTATTACACTGAGGATGGTTTTATTCAAAATGGATCTGAAAATAAAGAGATAAACAAAGAAAGAGAGAGAGAGAGAGAGAGAAAGGTGATGAAGGTAGTAATAGAGTGATATTTGAAAAAGAAGCAATGAATTTGAAAAAAAGTAAAATACAAAAGAGATGGATGAAATGGGTTGAACTTCAACAATATGAGAACAAGTGCGAATGTGAAGGACAGGAATTAATTAACAACATTGTTGGAATGAAATTCATGTGTGTGTGTGTGTGTGTGTGTGTGTGTGTGTGTGTGTGTGTGTTTGTGCATGTGGATAACTTGTATTAAAATAAAACTGTTGAAATCTGTTGCTGCTACCTGTTGTTCCGTACATAAATTACTACATACTGTAGATGTAACGGAAACTACATGCAAAATAATACACACTATTTTTTTATATTCCACAAAAAGCTATACACACTGTAAATAAGACGAGTTCCAACAAATCCATTGCTTGTTTTACTACATCACTGATCCTGAGCCCTGGCCCTGGAGTACCCTGTCCCCACATTAGAGTGTTTTTCTCTCTCCATCACACAAACCTTCAGTTCTGAAAGGCTGTTAATTAGCTGATTAATTAAATCAGGAAAGCTGGGAGCTGAAAATCTCTGACATGTGCAGGACAGGGAGTCCTCCAGGACCAGGGCTCTGAACCACTGTACTACTGTAAAGACTTTGAAATTCAGGGATTTATTAGATTGTAAAGTTATACGAATTGTGTTTAAGGTTAAATAAATAAATAAATATGAAAAGTTGCCATAAAGTATCCACAGGTTGTTTAAAATGAAAGAATGTCAATATGATTTGAGAGGGTTGTTTATCTTTCAAAACAAAAACCATAGATAAAATCTAGATAAATCTGAAATCATTGTACTACAGGGTGAATTTATGGAACAGCTTTACTGGCGAGTATAGAAACATGTACCACGCTAACCAAATAAAAAAAAATAATAATAACTTATTGAATAAATATAAAAACGCATCAGTTAAAAGGTTTTGGTGTGATGTCTGTAACTCAATTTGTGTAAAGAGATGATGAAACTTAATGATTAATATGAGGCCGAGCTGCAGCTTCGGCCTGCATGCTGTCAGTCTGGTGTACAGAAGAACCAGGTTCCCTTGCCGTGTTGTCTCTTTATATTTAGTTGGATATTTGTTTGATGTGCTGCCTAGTCTGTATATTTGTGCAAATGTAAATAAATAAATAAATGCTCCATGTGTGAGTGTGTGTGTGTGTGTGTGTGTGTGTGTGTTATCAGCAGAGAAACACATGTTTGCTTTGTTTGTTTCTGTTAATTTGCTGGAGTAAATTCTATTCACTGGCTGGAATTCCCCCAGTGCATTGTGGGTAATGAGATTATCCTGATGAACAGCAAACATCGGCAGGATGATAACCTTCAACCCTCCCTCTGTCTCACACCCTACTGTCTCCTGTCTCACTCATCTCACCCCTAGCTGTCTCTGTGAATAATCCCTCCATGATGTACCTTTACCAAAGAGAAAAGCTATTAATAAACAGTTTGACTGGATAAATAGTTTTTCAGCCAAGACTTAAAGAAGTGTGACACTGATTAAGAGACTGTTCCGTAACTGTGAGCCATTCACTTTGCTTCACTTTGCTGTTAGTTTCGTCTCAAGGATCTTAGGATAGCTCTCAGGTATTCTTCCACTGTAAGTGATATTCTTCTAAATATTCAGTTCAATGCATTTTGAGGGTCAAATATTTTGTTCATGAGTCGTTTAAAAAATTTGGAGGCTCCAGACTAACCAAACCGAGGGCGTCCAGAGTGATGTAACCCAAATGGACCAGAACTTACTTGCTCCGTGCTGTATCACTTTGTATTAATTTATCTTCTGTTCCTGCTGTCTTGCACTCCCTGTCTCACTCCCTGCAGTCTCACCTTCCAGGGGAACATACAGTCTGTAACACTGCTGATTAAATAACTCACTGCTGTGAAGTTTATTGTAGTCGCAGGACAGATTGTGGGAAATTCAGTCAAGTGCAGTGTCACGTTTCTAACACTGTTGTTTTTTTCTTGTTATGTCCCTGAACGATTAATTACTGTCTCTTAATGAGCTACAAGGCACAGACACAAATCATATCTTTACTCAATGTGAATTTGATCAGCGTGCTTATTTGATAAAGTTGTCATGGCAACGGAATCATAGGGGACAACATGCAAGCATGATTAGAAAAAAAGGAACATGAATGTGAAGCTGCTTTGAGACAATGACCATTGTTAAAAGCGCTATATAAATAAAATTGAATTGAATTGAATTGTTACTTCAGTATTTAAAAATATTTCTTCTTTAGAAGTTGTCATGTGAACTGGACTTCTTTCTTTAGGTAGAAATGTTTCACTACTTGACCAAGTACAGAAGCTTCTTCAATCTAAGCTCACCTAGAGAATCTTTAATCATATTCCTTCTTGCTAGAGTGCAGTCTGATCACTACAGTGTGTTACAGGGACTAAAAAAATCAAAAAGGTCAAGAGAAAAAAAAGGGAGTTGTCTTACAGGTTCTGGCCGGATTTGAAATCTACAAGTTATTAAACATAGACAGAGCAGAGAATGAAATGGATACACACCACCAGAAAGATTTTCAGCGATTTTCAGCAATGTGTGTGTGTATCTGTGTGTGTGTGTGTGTGTGTGTGTGGTGTAATGGGAAATATTCAATGTTTCGGCTTGGCTGCCTTTAAAAATCCCAAATGCCCACAACAGAAACAAAACCTGATGTTTATTTTCACACATTACTGCTTTAACTCTCACCTTATACAAGTCCAAAGGCTTTTTACTCTACATAATTTTCCCTTAAGACACGCATGTGTGCGCACGCACGCACACACACGCATATACCAGATTTTTGTGCTAATGTGTAGAATTCACATCTTGATTAATCAATCTTCTAACATTCCCTGTTCAAAAAGTGCAAGTGTTTCATAACACAACATTAATGTGCAACTACAGCATTAGTTTGGTATTGGCCACTTAATTAGGTACACCTGTTTAACTGCCTGTTAATACACATATCTACTCAGCCAATCATACAGCAGCAGCTTACTGCATTTAGGCATGTAGACCAGGTCAAAACAATTTGCTGAAGTTCAAACTGAGCATCAGAATGGGGAAGAAAGGTGATTTAGTGTGGTATGGTTCCTGGGGCAGTGGTGGCTCAGAGGGCTAAGGCACTGAGTTACTGATTTCATCATTTCAAGCTCCAGCTCCACCAGGTTGCCTTTGTTGAGCCCTTGAGCAAGGCCCTTTACCTTATCTGCTCTGCTAACCCTGCGCTCTGACCCCAGTTATGCTGGGATATGCGAAGAAAGAATTTCACTGTGCTGTAATGTATATGTGACAAATAAAGGCTTAACTTTAAAGGTTTGTTGCCAGATGGGTTTGTCTATTTTCCAGGGTGCTGATCTACTGGCTGGGATTTCCACACACAATCATCTCTAGTGTTTACAGAGAATGGTGTGAAAAAGCAAAAATACAAAGTGAGGGCAGTTCTCTGGGTGAAAATGCCTTGTTGATGCCAGAGGTCAGAGGAGAATGGCCAGACTGGTTTGAGCTGATAGAAAGGCAACAGTAAGTCATCTCATTTCACCCAAGATATGCCGAAGATCATCTCTGAACACACAACACGTCAAACCTTGAAGCAGATGGGCTACAGAAGCAGAAGATCACACATGGTGCAGCTCCTGTCAGCTAAGAACACATGGGCTCACCAAAGTCAGACAATAGAATATTGTAAAAAACATTTACCCCAATCCTCAGCAGTCCAATCCATGTTCCTTATGTAGACTATCAGACTGTCCCTGATATCTTTCTTGGAGAGAAGTGGCTTCTTTATCCCATTAAGAACTTCCCATTAAGAACTCAATCCTGAAGAGGCAGGTGGACAAACAAAAACACACAGATTCTGACAAACCCCAAGCACTGAGTATGCAAGAATGGGCCACCATCAGTCATAATGTGGCCCAGAAGTTGATTGACGGCATACCAGGGCAAAATACAGATGCAGGGGTCTTGAAAAAGAAGGATCAACACTGTGAATACTGACTCTTTACATAAACGTAATGTAATTGTCAATAAAAGCCTTCAACACTTATGAAATGTGTGTAATTATACTCCAGTATACCAGAGTAATATCTGAAAAAAGTTTTAAAAACACTGAAGCTGCAGACTTGGTGAAAATTTACATTTGTGTCATTCTCAAAACTTTTGTCCACAACTTTACAGAGGACATGTTTTAAACATGGAGAAGGACTTTTAAGTAGCCCCAAATGATGTTCTTGCCCAAAAAATGTTTAGTCCCCTAGGACATTAATGAGCTTATGGCAAAGCTCTGCTGCACAAGTGCAGGGGACTGTTGATCTCTATTATAGATATTGTTCAACAATGGAAGGAGCTTTTGAAATCAAAATTCCATTATTTTTATTCCATTAAAATTCCATTATTTCAGACAAGAAATATCTTATGTTTTAAAGTCTTCCTAGTGTTAAGGCTGCAGGAATGAATGAGATTCAGCCATAGTAGTTGAGGGTAATGAGGAATGTTGGGGTCCCGTGGATAACACACCTCTGAGAGGTGGCATGATTATCATGGTTATATAGGGAAATCATACTCACAGTCCTCAAATACAGAGTGTGAACAGGTCTCAGGCAGTTAAATAATAAACAAAAACGTCTCAGCTGTGTGTAGGGTCATGGGAATACAGTACACTGATCTGAAAATTTGAGAGCCTATGTTTTTTGTGTCTTGATATTTGATGTGGGAGGCACTGCTAGAAAATGGAGCATCTCTGTGTGAGAGTAAGAGTCACATAGTCATTCTTGGCATTAGGCTGAAAAGTGTTTGCGGTCGGTGTTGAACTCCATCAAGGGTGCATCTGGTCTCCAGTCCTGTTTTTGGTTCTCATGAACAGACTAACAAGATTGGAGGAATGTCCAGTATAGGAGGCCAAAGGAGGCAGATGATGTTTTCTTGGAACTATCTGAACCACAGCACTGCTGTGGTTGTATCTCACAGTCAGTTTGGGAACATCTGGTGGTCCTCACACACACAGATGGGCACAGGGAAGCATAATAAATATATACGTCTTTAAGTGGAAAAAGCTAGTTTGCACACATGCATTACCTGCTCTTCAGGGTTATTAATTTACACATGGTCTCCATCGCTAATAGCACGTCCTGACTGCAGTGTTAAATTCACAAATTAGCATTTACTCAGTATGTTAGTTTTTTATCTATTTGTTGAACTAGGAATTCCATAAATAAATCCAGAAAAGACGTGATATTTTACTTATTCACTTATAAAAGACACAAATCTTTAACAATTTATGACCATAGTACATGATTTATCAACCGTTCCATCACATACTCCATCCCATGAATATTTATCTTTCTGCAGGTGTATAATCGTTCATCTTTTACTCTGTACAATCTGTACAAAGTGTGTCCACCAATGGAATTGATAACCACTGTGTACATCTCTCTATCTGTGTCTGTCTGTCTGTCCGTTTCTTTCTCTCTCTCTTTTTCTTTCTCTCTCTCTTTCTCTCTCTCTCTCTCTCTCTTTCTCTGTGCATTCACCTTATACATTATGTGACTGTGACCATACCTAACTGTTATCTGTCTCTGTCTCTGTCTCTCTCTCTCTCTCTCTCTCTATCTCTTTCTCAAACACTCATCCATATTTAATCAAATGTCAGCTGTTCCGCTTTTTCTGGCAGGTTGCTGGGCATCTCACATAAACACACTCACCCACAGATACACACACACACACACACACACACACATACAGACTCAAACACACGCACACACACGTACTGCCAGCAAAGAACCACATGGCATCAATCTGTGGGCTTAGCATTCATTATCATTGGCATTATATCCCAGTTCCACACACACACACACAATAGTTTGTCTTGAATCCAATCTCTTCTCACTTTCTTTACTTTTTTTGTACATTTATGTTATTGGTGTGTGTGTGTGTGTGTGTGTGTGTGTGTGTGTGTGTGTCTAATTAGTGCATCTACATAATAACAGTTACAGACAGAACCAGTGTGTCCTCTGGCCAAAGAACCATCATGGCTAAATAAAAGGAACAATTTGCACCTTCACTGAATGAAGTTCCCCTAAAGCCCTGTCCAATGTTTCTAAAAGGGACCACTCCTTCAAAAACTAAAATCAGTGCAAACAAGGATCAAAAAGTTTATTACAATATGAAGATATTGAAACTGTTTTAAATTTGTTCCCTCGATTCTAGAACCATTTTAAAATAGGTTCCAAGTATTGGTTTCAAGGAACTAATAAAAAGATTAAAGTTATCTATCCAAAAAACCTTTCTGTCAGAGTGCATTGAGTAGTAGCCGTTTTAAAAATCCACTCATGTTTACGGACAGACAGACTAGACATGTAAGAATAGACAGACAAACAGGCAGACAGACATAGACAGACAGATGTTGACAGACAGACAGATTTTAATTGCGACAGACATAGACAGACAAACAGGCAGACAGACAGATGGACAGACAGATGTTGACAGACAGACAGATTTTAATTGCAATAGACATAGACAGACAAACAGGCAGGCAGACAGCCATAGATAAATCTAGATAGGCAAACAGAGAGACAGACAGACAGATGTTGAAGGGGAAAGACAGACAGACAGAGAGACAAACAAGCTGACAGATACATACAGTATAGACAAACAGTCAGGCAAACAGACAGGCATAAAGACAGTCAGAGGTGTGATTTTGTCCCAGTGTTCTTCCAATGTGTGAGAGTTTCAGACACGGCCTAATTTGGGACTGCACTATAAACAAAAGGACAAGTTTCTCAGATGCAGCAGCCATTCTACTATTATGTCAGCAATAAAATGTGTACTTACCAACATGTTTTTTCTAATCAGTGTTGTGACTGGTGTGTCTGGAGCTGAAGCAGCGTGTCTGTGACCGAAGCTATATTATCTGTTCAATTAAATTCATTTAAATATTGCTTGGTTTTCACAATGTTTGCTGTCACAAAACAGCTTCACAAAGCTTTGTTTGCCCCTGATGACCAAGCCAGAGCAGCAAGGAACTGTTTGACTGTTTGCACTTAGTTAGTAACCTAGTAACCCAGTGTAAGTGTATATCCAGGGACGGAAACTTCAAAGCACTTTTTGTAAGTCACTCTGGATAAGAGTGTCTGCCAAATGCCTAAATGTAAATGTAAATGTAAATGAGACTTGGGTCTAAACTATTCACGTGATTGCTGTCACAAGGCATCATAAGTGGTCGGGATCACTGATAACTCAGAACTGCCTTATATAATCACAAAGAGCGAGCGAGTGAGAGAGAAAGAGAGAGAGAGTTAAGTATGCTCACAGTTAGGTCTGGTCACAGTCACATAATGTATAATGTGAATGTACTGTATATTTAGTGCAGAGTGCAAGCAGAGACTCCGGCAGGACTAACTATGACATCATAACTAAAAGGGAGGAGCCAGAAGGAAACACAGAC
>JAOVVA010146894.1:0-10318 GCA_028565275.1 Leiocassis micropogon | reverse complement strand
TTGGAAATATTTCTGAGGTGAAAGAATGCTATCCTGGTAATATTATCTACATGAGCTTCACATGAAAGGCTGGAATCTATAATCGCACCGAGGTCTTTCACTGTTGCACTTGATGGAACAGAAAGGCCACACACGCACTGTTAGATTTTAGTTAGTGAACAGAACAACATATACAGATGTTATATTCAGAGACAATTGGTTACGACTTGGAAGCAGTTATTAAAGAGACAAATTGCTGTATAAAATACACTGTTATCAGACTGGTTTTGAATGTAGGTTTTCTGCAGGCAGCTGCTCTCTTCTCAGTACCGAGGACCATGCCGATCTACGTACGTTCACGTATACAGAACATCAGAAAATACAAGTGTCCCGAATTAAGCATCATGCTTTAACCTCCTTTATATAGTTTTGGAACAGAATTTCATATTTATGTAAGTCCTACTAAATGTTTCCATATCAGTATGTGCAGTAAAGCCTAACCTATTTCACAAATTCATCTGCATGCCTTCGTGCTGCTTCGTTGCACGTTTTGGGAATGCAGGATATCTTAAAAAGGCTTTGGTATGCCATGAATGTAGAAAGGTTTGCCTTATAATTAAGTTCCCTGGCAACCATGACTCTCCAGCCATGAAGGAGGCATTGTTTAGTGATGTACAGCAGTCTAGTAATATAACATCTTTGGAGCCACACATGGTTCTCAGTTTCGTGCTCCAGGTTCTTTGGTGCACATGAATTGGAAATCTTACGACAGCAAAATCCCAGCCAAATTCCAAGTTATGCATTTCAAATATGACAGAACGTCCAAGAATATGCAAATCCACCTAATTGTTGTAGATGTACAATGCCTCATTTCCATCATTGTGACTAAATGGCGTGATATAATGATATTAAAAGGAGTCTCACTAGCACAGAGGTTTACCCAAGATAAGAATGTTTCCACTGCTTGAATTCTACCTAATACATATGTAAATTATGTCAATGTATTTACAAACCAGTGAATGTATTTTTTTTTTTTTTCTGTTTGTAGGAGGTGGCATGCTGCTTGAAGGCAGGGGTTACCCATGACACCCATGTAGCTTTATACCCATTTTTGACCCAACAAGAAAAAGCAGAACAGAGGTTGTTATTTTTTATTTTATATTTCATTATACTTCATTTTAAGCTAAATGAAAGAGAAGCTTTTGGTTAATAAGCTATGTTCACATTCCCAATCCGAACTTAAATCTGTTCTTTTACCCAAATGTGACACAGATCTGATTTCTTTAGGACAGTCTGAACACACTAATCTGATGTTTTGCAAATCAGATCTGAGTCCCGTTTTATATGTGGTCCTATATTGGATACAAATCTAATACATGATCATGTGACTTGAATGAGAATTTGCCCTTATGCATGTGTAAAGGGGTGATGTCATCGATCAGCACTAGTAGCATGTGGATTTCATAGCAGTGCTAGAAATAAGTGCTAAAACAGCTAAAGCAAGGCATCTAGCTTCCTTCTATCTTTTGGATGTCAACAAATACAGCTGATTAACTGCGTGGTGTCCTCCAGAGAAAAATCCCAAGCATAGTTTTGTTAAAATCACATGCTTGAAATGAAGGCATGTTGTATAGATATGATGTAACCCAGATGGTGCCAGCAAAGACGTATCAATGTGTGCCTGTGTGCAGAGGACAGACACGTCCACATTAGAATAAAATAAAAAAAGTTAATTGTAATTATTAATGTGAACCGTCATGACATGCCCATGACAATGTCCTCGTAATGTGAACGTAGCTTCAAAAATATTGTTAAAAAAATTACATTGTCATTTAAGACCAGGAACATAATAATACTTTAAGCTTTATTTAAGACTATTTCCTGCTCTATTTTCTTTATTTCCATCACAAGCTTACTAAATTCCCATATTAAAGGTATGTGAGGAAAATATGAAATCAGGAATGCTTCACTTTAACCTTAGGTGCTTTTAACGATTACTGTATATTCATTACTTTTTCTGGCCCTGTTGAATTGAACTGAACCCACAATACCAATGTTTCCTTCTGTATGTGAGCATTTTTTCGTAATATAGGTAATATTTTTGGGTGGCGGATAACGGATTATCTGCATTTATGTTATTTCTGATGGGACACTTTGTATCGCTTCTTTATTCATTTTTGACACTGCTTGCTGCCATTTTAGAATGGATAAAGAAACTGGAAAAAGGCGGGAAAAAAACCCAAGTTGAAGTTTCAAGTTGTTTGAAGGTGTGGAATTATATGATGCAGCATCAAGTCGATTACAGTGGAATCAGATCCAGTCAACATCTGAAAATCCTGGGATTTTAGGTACAAGTGAGATTGCAGATAACAATTAAAGTCCTGACAATAATCCAATAATGTGTTTATATTACCATGCGTGTCCCTGTACATTACCTGTAAAAAACGAATCCTGATAGAAACTTGCTGGTGCCTTTAGATTTATAGCTAAAGAGAAAGTTTAATTACATTAGAAACTTTTAAAAACTTTAAATGGAAACACAAGCAAGAACATAAACACAATGATTACATCTTTTTATATATAAACATTTGTATTAATTTCTTCTGCAAGCTTCAATATTTAAGATTTTTAAATGCATTATTGTTTTGAATGAGCTAATATTTTATTTAGGTTTAAACTATATAATTCAATAATTAATAATAATTAGTCACTTAAAAAAATGGATTTTGCGGTGATTGAGCATGTGCTTTTAGAATTAGCTAATGCTTTACACCATCTAAGTTAATGAACTGGCTATACAGTACTGTAGATACATCCCAGATGTGGAAATTCCCAGGTTCATAATCAAGTCATGCCAAATTACAGATGCCTTAAGGTGTGCCCGGAATCATAAAAACTAAAGGGTGTGAAATGTGGAAGGTCTATACACAAAGCTTTTGGAAGAGAAGAGAAAACTTTCAGCAGACTGCAGGTATACAGCATAACGAACAAAGTTTCCATCATTGAAAGCTTAATTAAAAATATTTCAAAATGTTTAACAGGAGTATATTGTTTAGGGAATTGTTTTGTAGACTATGCCAACTGTTTGATATTTTCTACATGTCTGATAAATTGAAGTGGAAATTTACCTTAAGGTTGGACATTTTCCAGATTTGCCGGATTTTAATATACAGAGTTAGACAAAAAATGTGTACACACTTACTGTAAGTAAAAGAAAAATAGTATGATGTATATTAGAATAATATAATATTAATAATACTAACTTATAGAAATACATTTAGTAATAAAGTATTCATACAAGTTTTTCTTTTTCTGAAGCAGTGTATATACTTTTTTTTTGGCTGACTGTATTAAAGTCAATAAAATGTGACAGTTTATTTTTATTTATTTATTTCTTTTTTATTTATATATTTTATTTATTTATTTAATTACATTAGATTGCTAGCATTATGGCTAATTTGGTATCACTGTTGCTTCTTGACTCAGGGCTAGGTACTCACCCTCGGTCTGTGTCCATGGATTTTTAATGTTCTGCCCACCATGGAGTTTCTCTGGATAACACAGTCTGAAGACATGCAGCGTAGGCTGATTGGTGTTTCCAAAGTGTCTGCACCACCCGTCCAGGGTGTCCCCTACCCTGTATCCAAAGTTCTCTGGGATAGACAACATCACTGGAACGACACTCCACTGCTTTTCTCCAGGTGAGAAGAATTCGCAAAATTCACGTATATTTTTGTGAAAAAAAAAAGCGCTAGAAGATCCAATCATTAGTAAAGCTTACAGTAAGTCACAAGAATCAATAACAAAACAAATGGAATGGTGTAAGTTGTAGTAAAATGTAAGGTGCGTTGATTGATTCATCACCTTAACTCATGCTCATTTTTATATCCATCCATCCATCCATTCATTCATCCATCTAGGAACCTCAGTAGTCCAACTAAGGACTGTAGAGGCAAATGGTGACCACTGTATTTATTCCCATTTTACGACCATGGTAGGACCTCCGCTCAAAATTTACTGGCAAATTCACACACTAGGGGCAATTTGGGAACGCCAGTTAGCCTAATCTGCATGTGTTTGGACTGTGGGAGAACACCGGAGTATCCGGAGGAAACCCACCAAAACTCCAGACCCCAAGGCAGGACCCTGGAGGTGCAAGGCATCAGTGCTAAAAATTATGCTACTGCTAATAGTTGACTAATGTATGTAAAATCTACTCTATAATCATAACGAGCCACAATTTAAACATGCACACGAACACACATCATAAGTGCCCTTTGTTACTTAAATAAATAGCACTACACTTATGCCTGTGACCCTACAGTACATACAGTACTGTACTATTGTAAAAGCAGTACTGTATATATAGGACAGTAAGTCAAAAATTATTTGCATTCTCCCCAGTTACTGTTGTGCAAATGGGTACCTGGTGCCGTTATATAATGACAATGTTGTGCGCAGTATGGAGAAATTCTCTGGATATCTGCAACCAAAATTTGGAACAATAGAAGGTGAAAATTTCTTAAAGAGATTCATTACTGGTGATGAGACATGGATTCAGTGTATGGAACGGAAACATCCTCAATTGCAGACCAAGAAAAAATTTCAAAAGTCAACCATCAGCTGGAAAATTCATCAAGGCTTACAGTTTTCTGTGACTCTCAAAGGGTATTATTGGAACAGTATGACGATGCACACTTCTGCCCACACTGCCAACACTCTGCAAAAACGTAATTTTAAGATGTTAAAGCATCCTCCCTATAGTCCTGATCTCGAAAGTCCATCAGACGTTCACCTGCAAAGCAGCCCTACGAGCCTGAAGATTCATTTCTGAGGAAGACGTGAAGACAGCAGTGCATTCGTGGCTCGCAGCTCAGCCTAAAACTCTTTTTTTTTTTTCATAACGGAAAGCATGTTGACAGAGAGACAAAGTGTATTGAGATGCGAAGAGATTAATAATGTGTTGAAAAATGATGTGTTTGTCTTTTCTAAAAGTTAATTAAAACAAATTCTACAGCCAGAGTGCGGATAAACTTGACTAACCCTGAAATAACAGATGGGGGGATGAATTAGATGTAAATCCCTAATGCTATCTCTAATCTCGAAAACTGAAGGGAAAAGGGAACAATTTAGAAGAATATTGTGATCTACAGAATTTAAATCTGCACTGAGATGAATTAGGGCTGTTTCCCTGATGCACAAGGCTGAGACACTTACTCTAGTCATGACTCACTGTTGCAGACTTTGTTGTTTCTTTTTTCAGTCTTTCACCTGGACTCTCTGTTCCATAAAAATGAACTCATTGTATCATGATTGCAAGTACTGAGAGTGACTTTGAATCTTTTTTTTTTTCTTCCTTTTTTTTTTTAAGCCAGCTTTAACATTTTGTGTGACTGTGCTGGAAAGAAAGTACTATTCACTATTGCATAAACCCAAATCTTTGAATACAGATTACACAATTGCCTACACCTATTACATCCACACAACAAACATCAAGACTTGGAAATATATTTAGATCATTTATGCATGGACTCACACACAACGTTTTGAGCAAATGCCAATTCTCCTACAGTTTAATGAAGCAATATCACATAAAAGTTGCTGCCTATGCTCCTGTGCCAATGACCATATCACAGCTGTGCTGATATTCAACACAACAGCATGACAGCTCCGCCAAGGCATATCCTTCTGTGCTTGGCAGAGCTGGTGACTGTCAGTTGAAAGTGGTTTTAGATTCTTACCAGCACTATGTAGACAAAAGATGAGGAGAATAAACCATGGTGGTGGCGGACACGCCCATAAATCTTGTTTCAGAGTTTGAATCCCAAAGCTAGTGCGCTAGGATGCTCCATCCATTGTCCCACACACCAAGTAATACCCTTGACCATGGGTTGGAGAGTGTATGACAAACACTATCAGATGTGTTTTCTTGATAAAAGTGCTTCCGTGACTGGTTTTGACTCTGGGTTTTGCCAGACAGATGCTCTCTCCTTGGTACTGACCTACTTTCATCCATGCTGCGACTGACATTTAGCATAATTATTGATTGTTAAAAGTCCCAGGACATGGAGTATACATACATACAGTATACAGGGTGGGTGAAAATTACCCAGGCTATATAGAACTTGTAGTATCACTAGAATCACGGTGAAATCAGTCTATAAATAGATAATAGTAAATAGGATTTCATATTTCCTGCGGCGATAATACAAGCAACGGCCGCGAGAGGCAGCACCTGCAACATAAACAAATATGGCCGACCACTTGACTGTTCATGCAAAGCTGAAGACTACGGCTCAGTGAAGACGAATACAAGAAGAAGTAACTGGTGCCTATGTTGAAATGTAAAGATTTGCTTTTTTTTCCCAATAAAGTACAATTTGTATTAGAAATATGGACTTTATTACCAATTTTCTAATGCCTAGTTACTTCTCACCCAAGCTGTAGTCAAACATCCCAGTGCTGTTACGGTCTATTATCAACACTCATGGAATGCCTTTTGTCCAATCAGATAACTGGTGTACAGTAGAATAGCCAATATTTTTCATGCTGCACAATCCCTTTTTAAATAAATAAATAAATAAATAAATAAATAAATACAATACAGTGCTATGTCCATTTGTTGCCTCATGCATCTTAATAATTGTTATTATATAATCCTATATAATATATGTATAATATATAATCATTATCTTTCTTCATCAGGCTATTGTTCTTTCTACAGAAAAACAAAATTAAAACATGTCCTGGGGTAAGTTCATATTCATGCATATAAAATAACATAAAAATGCAGATTATTTTATTATCATACTGAAGTACATGTCTCTCATATCTGTATTTTGCTTGAATAGTTTTATTAGGTGATGTTGTTTACTTTTACTCCAGTACATCCTACAACAAATGCTTATACTTTCTACTTCACTACATTTCTTACATATTACATAAATAGGCTGGTGTGTAGTATTTGAAGAGGTAATACCGCCAGCTGCTTGCAATTATGCATGATGGTATAATTTGCCTTCCCTATTCATGTAGCAGGCATTTGAAATCAGAAATCTGGACAGTGACGAAACAGCATGGTCACAGTGGGGAAGCAGAAAGAGAGAGAGAAAGACAGAGATGAAATAAAAGACATTTACTATAGCTCGAAGGCTACTGTAAACTAATAAAAGTCAAGTACATTTGGATTTAAATCAATTTGAAGGTAAGTACTTTTTGCTCAAGTACAAATGTAAATGGAGGACTTCTACTTTTACTTAAGTAATATTTTATCTAGGGTATTTCTACTTTTACCCATGTACCGGATTTGTGTACTTTGCCCACGTTATCACATGTTTCAAATATCCAGGTTCATAAAAAATTTTTTTTAAACTTGCACCTCGTGTGGATGATGGATAGTTATCACTGAGATGACATGAAAAATTGCATATTATATTATATTGCATAATTGCAATACCAATGTCCCCTGATAAATGAATTGTGATCTGGATAAGTCTATGGATTTGCAGTAGATGAGTAGGCAGGGTGTACAGTCCCATTGTGTACCTCTGATTTAATTGCAACATTATTCCAACACCTCTCTCCTTCCTCCAATGCAGTTCTGATAAATGCCATTTTGTTCCCATGCCTCACTGCTCATTTGCAACACTACAATCAAAGAGGCTTCAGCCAGGCTTAATGAGAGCTTTTAGAAAAAGAAGATCCTCAGACAGATCAGGTAGCTGGCCTTTTTATGTTGTTCTAAGAGACAGTCTCTTATATGTCAGGGACTGGCTAATGACAGGTCATGTTCTAATTAAATGCCATTAAACTAAGGGGCCTTCATTGATTATTTATGTGGAGTTATGGCATTTGAGGAGCAGTTTCAGGGAGTCTTTGAACAGGTTTTGCAAGACCAACACACTGTGATAGCTTTGAAAAACCAGTGGGGAAGTGATTCAACTGTAATTGATATTATGTAATAAATTATTGGCTCAATTCCTTGCCTTTGCTGCCAAGGAAAAGTACCAAATCTTCTAACTTGAGGATGAAATCCAAATCCAAATCTTGGACCCAGGGTGAAGTAATTCAAATATAAATCTATATAATTGATCACATTATTTTACAGTTTTGCTAAGTCATACATATCACTTAAAGCATTTTCTTAAGGCTTCTTCAAGGCGTTCATTGCCCGGCCAAAAAGAAAAAAAAATCTAGGATTTTATGAATACATTTTTAGCTTTGATTACAACACACAATGTGAGGTCCAGTTCATATGTGGAAGTGATTCCTTATGCTCCCGGAACTACATTTTCACAATTTGAGGCCTGGAATATGCCTGTGCCGTCAGGGAAGAAAAACTCAATAAATGCGATAACTACATGACATTTTTCCACTGCTCCACAGTCCAATCTTTATTCTCCTTAGCAAATCGAAGCCTTTTTTGTCTGATTAGCCCCACTGATAAGTGTTTGGCATAAGGCTTTATTTACTTCATGAGGTTTGCAATGCATCTAACCTACAGTATAGACACACTTTGCATTGTTTGGTTGCTTGGCCTTGAACCGAGTACCTGTTTTACCCTTCAAGAAGACTCTTCGCAAAACTGTGCTGAAAATCTTGCCCCTTCCTCTTGAGTGAACTGGTCCAGCTAAGGCAGGTTTGTTGACACAAATTTTTTGTGGGTTTCAGACCAAGACCTGTGATGCCCATTCCAAGACTAAATTTTTTCAATTTTAAGCCATTTTTGTAGAACATTATGGAGAAGGTTAAGATCTACTGTACCTGCTAGAAGACCCAGTTGCCACCAAATTTTAACTTTCTGCCCAATGTCTTCAATATATTGATCTTTCAATATTATTGAATAGCCCTACCAATTTTTGATAACATCCATTTTATGAAGTGCGCCACACACTCACACAGGGTAAACTTACCTCGTAAACATGAGAAATGGTTGGATAGCAATTATCTGAATCAAAATTTTAATAGGAGTAATCACAAAGGCATACCACTCAACTTAAGTATAATGGAAGTATGCAGCTGGATGATGGAAAATTTGCAAAGTTTGGCAAATGCCCTTGAGACAAACCAGTAAAAAATGTTTTTTTTTTTTTTTGTATTTTCTTTTCTTCTTTGTTTTTTGTCATGGTGTCCTTGTACAAAAATTAATTGAAACTGGTCCACTGATGAAGCATCAAGTAATCCAAAATCCTGAAATACACCGGTACTTTACTCTATCCAAAATGTTCCCATAGATTCGACCTCTATATGCAATGAAAATAAATGCTGTTATCAGCTGGAAATGTTGTCATGTACAGGATATCATGGCTGCTTAGTCTCTGGTTGCTGATAAGCTGCTGGCTATGTTGGGTGGAGTTACTGTACATATTAATCTCAGTGTTGCTGTGATGATATGCTGAAATGTGCCAGTATTTTGTTAGCAATGCTTTAAGTCAGGGCTGTTAAATCCATTCCTAAAGGGCTAGTGTCCTGCACAGTTTAGTGACTGTTTCTCTCAAATACAGCCAATTCAACTTATCTGGTAAATAATTGCCACGTTTAGTGTGTTTGAGTGGTTAAAAAAATATGCATGATTTGTGTTCATGCCTATTTACTGGCGCTCCCGATAAACTTGCCCAATTACACTAGGTATGTATAAATTATAGTTGCTCTGTTTAGGTGCATTAGGAACTGGGAGGGAATTATAGTGCAGATTGTGAGTCTCTAAGTGGCAGCTAGGAAAACTGCATGAGGATCCCAGAGGATCAATTTCAGAAATTCTGATATAGACATACACAAGCCTAACACACATATCATCAAGAGTTGACACTGGCAAGAGAAGCCTAATGAATGTAATCTCAGGGGAGAAACACAGTATTAGAATATATTGTTTTTCTTTGTACCTCATCTATGAGAGATCTCTGCTCCATTACTCCTAGAACATCTCTGATTTAAAGTACACACTTTATCCCTGCATATAAACTTCTACTTTTTTATCCTGTATCTGGGGCATAACATTGACATTACAATGTGTCTCTCACACATTTGATAGATACATTTTTTAAAATTTTATTATGGTAGTCCAATGGAACCTGTACATTGGAATTTTCACCAGTATCCAGTACATAGTTCTACTATGGTAATATGGCTGTTGTCAAAAAATTTTTTCTTTTACTTGTTTATGGAATATAATGATAAAGTGTATGGTTGTGTAGGTGACAACAATGGGATATGGAATATCACAATATGTATGACAATATATGGAATTTCCAACAGGATCAATAATCTATCTATCTATCTATCTATCTATCTATCTATCTATCTATCTATCTATCTGTCTATCTATCTATCTATCTATCTA
>JAOVVA010146883.1:0-10318 GCA_028565275.1 Leiocassis micropogon | reverse complement strand
CGGCCGTTATTGCATGATAAATAAAGGTCGATATCTTCTGAAACCAAAGCCTGGGTCTTCAATCAATTTCCACGACAGGACCCGGAAGTAGTAAGGTCGCGACTCCGGAAGCTTAAAAGGAGACAAAATGGCGCTTCAAATCACTCAGTCATTGAGTTGCCCATGCCGGTTCCGACGCTCCGCTTCGCAATCGTGAGTACTCAACGATTTTGGGTTTATCTTCTAGACGAGTGTGTGTTGTTAGAACGCGGGTTTATTTGGGTAAACTCTTGCTCTCGCCCCGAGAGAGTTCTAATAATAATACACGTGGTTATCTTGTCGACTGAGTCATCAGCAGTGAACCCAGTGGATTACGCTCACCTCTGCGATGTGGTGAACAGGCACGCTGAGTTGATCGAGCAGCTAAATGGCGAGATCGCGACTCTCTGTAGCAGCGTCCAAGACGTCGCGGCTTTGCGCCGCAATGTGGCAGAGCTGCAGCGGGAGAACATGGCTCTTCGCAAGGCTGCTCCTCTTCCAGTTAGCCTGCCGCCCGTCACAGCGGCTGCTGCACTGCGCCGCAACCTCCCCCCTCCTCTGAAGTATATCTAGCTTTACCGGATAAATGGGATGGCACAGATGGGACGTGCAGTGTTTTCCTAACCGCACTGGATCTGGTGTTTGAGTTTAATTCCATCGCGCATCGCCCTTCTCGTCTCGTTGCTATCCGGGCAGGCAGCTGAGTGGGCCACGGCATTTCTTCGATCTGATTCTGCGCACTCCGAACGTTACTTTCGAACATCCTGCCAGCGAAGTGGAGACCGACACCAAGCTCTATCATCTGCAGCAGGGAGGGTCGTCCGTGAGTCGCTACACAGCTGACTTTTGCACCTTTGCTGTTCAAACCACCTGCGGAGACTCCGCCCTCCGGACGACCTACTACGAGGGGCTGGCTTCCCGCATTAAGGACGAGCTCGCCGGACGAGAGCTGCCTGCGACACTGGAGGGCCTCATCCAACTAGCTCTCCGGATAGATCAACATCTGCTCTCTCGTCCAAGACCAGCCCCCCAGACCCTGCCGCCAACCATGCCATCATTATCTCACACCACGGCCCACTCTTCCACTTTCTTCTTCAATGCCCCGATTCCTGAAGCCCGACCTGTCTCCACTCCCACCGCTACAGGACCTGTCGGATTTCCACCTCCCGCCGTGGTTGACACTGGAGCCGGGGAACCCATGCAATTAGGATGCGCTTCCTTGACCGCTGCAGAACGGGAACTGCAATTTAGGGAGGGCCTCTGCGCATATTGTGGGTCAGCGGCGCATAACCGAGCCCTCTGCCCCAACCGGCCGGGAAACGCCCAGGCCTGGTGAGAAATGAGAGCAGCTCACCGGGTCACCTCCAACTCTCTGCCACCACGACCAACATTTGCCATCTCACGGTCCTAAGTATGCCTCCAGTTTGGCCACAAACGGGTCAAAAGTACTGCGTTCATCGACTGCCGCAGGTAACTTCATTGACTCTTCTTATGCCAAAAAACTGGGTGTAAAAATCGAGGCGTTATCCCAGCCGGTTCGGATCACATCTGTCGACGGTTTCACCTCACCTCCATATCATCTCTACCCATCATCCTCAGACACCCCTGGCTGCTGCAACATGACCCACTCATCTCATGGACTCAAAACCGGATTCTGCAATGGGCCCCGACCTGCACCAAACTTTGCCTACAGGCCTTGGCTGGGACATGTTCTAGGGAGTCCGAGGCCCCCGACGTCGACACCAACACCATCCCCGCCGCCTATCGGGACCTGGCTGAAGTTTTTTGCAAGAGACCTACACACCTTCCTCCTCACCGCCCATACGACCTGGTCATCGACCTTCAGCCATTGCCTCTCACTAACTCAGCCCTGGACGCCCTCTCTGGTGCCACCATATTTACTAAGTTGAAACTCCGGAGCGCCTACAACTTGGTGCGCATCAGAGAGGGTAATGAATCAAAACAGAACCACTGAATTCCCCCCCCCCAAAAAAAGTGCATGAACAGAAATATATCTTATCTAGAAAAACAGGTCACAATGAACTCAAAATATTTTTTACATTTAAAAAAGGTTAATACAATATAACTTTGATACTGGTTGTAATGTTCAGTACAGCGCACATTTACATTTAGGCAATTTGCATACGTTCCTATCTAGAGCGACTTACAAAAGTGCTTTGCAGTTTCCATCATCGGATAGATACTTACGTCAAAACAAACTGGGTAGTGGGGGGGGGGGGCGTAAAAAATGTACTGTATATAATTAGTATTATTTTTATTATTCCTTTTATTCTGTGAAGCCATAAATAAATATTGTGCATTTAAACACAAATATTGTCAAAGTGATAGAAGAAGTAAAGTTGTGAGTTTCTCTCAGCATTCATCACACACTTCTCAACAAGACATTCATCTCATTCCTCCATCATCCACTCTTTGCAGGATGCCACACAAACAAGGGAGGACAGAAACAGATGGGTGCAGTACACTTAAGGATTAGATACTTTACTACAGAAGGAGAAGCTGACTCTGAAGCAATGTCACAAGGTATAAAGACACGTAAAATGTTAATGTAAACATGGTAAATAAATAAATAGTTTGTACAGCTGCATTCATCTAATTGTTGAAGTTTACTTTAAATACATTTAACATGATTTAAATTGCTTTAGGCTCAGTTTGAACACAGACAATGAACCTTGTGATCACAAACTGCAGCTGAAAAGAAGTTTTTTGATGTTAAAATGTTTATACTGCTATAGAATACTATTACTTTTTTCTTGTAAGTTTTATTTGTTTCCTTGTATGTTTAACATTTATGATGAGCTAAATAAGATCAAATACATTAAATTTATACATATATAAAAATATACTAAACTAAATATATAAAAGGACACTAAAGTGTTCCATGGTGTTTTCTAAAAGACATACACAATCTGTAGTTCCAGATAAATAGCCATACAGCTTCACTCCATCTTGATACTTTGCCCTTGAGAGTTTTCTGGCATCTTATTCCAAATGTCAATAAGAAAGGATGCCAACTTTTGAAGTAATGGATTTTGAACAAAAGATCTATCCTTCATAAGAAAGCCTTGGTAAAGTCAATTCTCTGGATACTAAAATTCTATTATTAGAGGGTTGCAAATATTTTATATGTTTCAAGAATCAAGAATTCTGGTTCATTAAGAAACCTTCTAGGAAAATATAGATTCTGTCGATGCCTGTATAAATTATTTTAGAGCCCTTGTAATGTATCAACTGTCTAAACTGAACATTGTTATGCAGAATGTTATCTGATTTAATGATGACATTCATTTGTCATATAGAGTTAAGGTATCAATGAAAAGTAAAATACAACACACTAAACAAACAAACAAACAAACAAACAAAACCCTAGCACTATGATCCAATAACTATGGTCTCTTAGTTCCCTAAATCTTTAGGGATTGTGATTTAGGGAATGCACACCATGTTCAGGTATTTCAATCAACCTAGATAAAAAGATTATGTGGATTAAGCTGTTTAAATTGTCATTCTTCTTGTTGTAGTCTAAAAAGCCGACAATATGTTAACAGAAGTGTCTGAAGCCTAATGCAAAGGTGGTAACTATGATCTTCAGGTGTTCCTTTGGCAGGTGGAAAGACAAATATAGGACACTGTTATCACTGTTTTTATTTCACCAGTATACACATAGTGCATTCTTGTTTTGTATTTGTCAAGCTATAACTTTTAAACTTTTGTAACATTAAACATATTGTAACATATTGTAACTTTTTTAACATTAAAACTTTCTTGGCTGTAGGTTCCCCTTGTGCCACTACCTACACTGTTTCGCCTATATTGGCTTTTCTGTGAGATTGGCCCAGAGAGGCTTACCTGTGGTCCCCATGTGCGCAGACGGGCCAGTGGTGCCCATGGTCCTTTTGCTAGTTTACTACTATATAATTAATACTTAGTATTAAGTTAATTAATATATTGATATTATATATATTGTTATATTGATCAGTGTGTTAAGCATGATTTCATGTGTTAAAAAAAAATCAAAGAAATAATACAACTGCACACTGTATTCAGATGCTATCAATTCTCAAACCACACAACCATTAGAGAAAAAAAATTCATGTATTACAATTTATGCAATCAGGGAATATCATTGGTTGAACATGTCAATTTGAACATAATTTAGATGTTAAAAAGGTGCTGCCAGCATAAGGTCCACTAGCTGCCATAGTCATTCTTTACCAGTGTAGCCAGATAGCCAGAGCCAGCCAGACAGCCTAAGCCCATCAGATATCAGAATTATTAATTCAAGTGAGACATGTGGCAATATCAATATGCCATAACAGAAATAAGTATTCGTCTTCATACTCCTCGCAAGAAATAATGTGCAATGCTTGAGATTACTTTCTATATTTTTAATTATTAATTTGACTTAAATAGTTTAGTAAAGAGGTAGCCTCTTTCATTAGTAGTTGCACACATTTTCTCACATGTATTGTATATCTGGGAAAGGAAATTATATCCCTGGAAATGTAATTTTCCAATGTAAAGGAATGACCCAGTGTCTCTGGTAATGAAATGCTAGGATTTTGTTGCAATTGTATTTTATTTTTTTTCAAATTTATAGCTTACTTCCTTCATAATAAAACATGTCATAAAAAGTTAACTAGTAGAGAAAATGCTTAAGGTTTTGTATATCAGAATATAAACACTATTTAGTATTTTGTACTACAAGATAATAAAAAACAAAAGCAACAAGTTTTTTAAATTCCAAAAAATTAACTGTACAATAAACATCACAATAAAATCCCCTACCATGTTTAAAAAGTTCGAATCAACCACTTTTACAGCCTGAAAAATGCCTTAAAATGACTTTCTGTGGATGATACATTCCAAACAAATACATTAGGGATTTAGCTGGTTGGTTCACTGAATGAATGCTGCCTTAAAGGTATTTGTGGTAGGAGTGCTTAGTGTGCCTCAAGGAGTAATTGGGTTCACTTTATCTTTTAGTTTCTTAGACGCTCAACACTTACAGGTGTTGATTTTATAATATGTATAACTTTTATTACACTCAGTTCTTATGCCTGGATTTATAAACATTCACATATATAATAACCACTTGGAGTGCAGTGCTGGGTCATGATAGGCCCCTGGTCAATGTTGCAGTGAGAACAAGTATGCAGTAGAACTACTATGTGATGCGAGGATCCACTACAGCAGAGCATTGTCTGTGGCAAGGGGAAGTTATGACCAGAGAGGTAGTACTCCAGCTGTTCCACTTGAATGAAAAAACAAACAAAATTTTTTTTTCAATATTTTCACGTGAATATATCAGCTCATATCGGCAGCATTTTGATCAAAGGGGAGATGAAAACTGCAAAGTGAAGTCCTTAGAGAAACAGCTGTCAACATCAGTTGAGGCCAGAACCGTCTTCATGGTAGAGTGAAATCGTCCCCAGACACCAGAGGCATCCCAAAGAGACACATGGGGCATCCATGTGACGAGATCTCCAACTAGAAGCAAGGCACCAGGATGAGTCAGAAAGGTCCAGAGGACAGAGGGAGTCCGGATCACTGGCAGCTTAGAAACAACATGTGTAGCTCGACAGAGAGAGGGAAAGAAGAGAGGGAGAGAGAGAGCAGGAGAGGGGAGAGCAGAAGAGGAGAGATAACAGTTAGGTATGGCCACAGTCACATAATGTATAAGGTGAATGTATATTTAGGGTAGAGTGCAAGCAGGGACTCCGGCAGGACTAACTATAACAGCATAACTAAAAGGGAAAGCCAGAAGGAAACACAGACATGAGGGCTCCCTGAGATATAAAGCAACCAATCACCTTAATGTCAACAAACCTGAGTGATCAATGAGAGTGGGGAAGACAGCATCTAAACATACCAGTTCACTATAACTACTACGTCCATGAGTCCCCCAGATCTCCTCCTTTACCTAAGGCAAATCTGTTTACAAAAATGCTTGGCTAAATTAATAGGTTTTTAGCCTAGACACTGAGACTGTGTCTGCAGTTCACTCATATACAGCGGCGCGAGACCATTTAATGCTTTATATGTCAAAAGTAGTATTTTAAAATCAATGCGGAATTTCACAGGAAGCCAATGAAGTGAAGATAAAATAGGGGTGATGTGCTCGTATTTTCTGGTTCTAGTGAGGACACTCGCTGCCGCATTCTGAACTAACTGAAGCTTGTTTATACACCGAGTTGCATCGTTTTGTGACAATATATTCCTTAACTTGGCAATATTTTTGATTGGTGAAATAATGCTATCCTGGTGATATTGTCTACATGAGCTTCAAATGAAAGACTAGAATCTATATTCACACAGAGGTCTTTCATTGTTGCACTTGATGGAGCAGAAAGGCCTTTTACATTGAGCAAGTTACATTGTAATCTAAAATCTTGCTTCTAGCTACAGGCGGTCCTATGACTAGAACTTCTGTCTTATCAGGATTGAGCAGAAGGAAGTTAATTAGCATCCAGTCTCTTATATCCTTTACGCATTGCTCAACTTTAGCAAGCTGTTTTTTTTCATCTGGTTTTGCTGAGACGTATAACTGTGTGTCGTCAGCATAACAATAAAAACTAATACCATGCTTACAGATTATGTCGCCCAAAGGAAGCATATGAAGGGAAAAAAGTAGTGGCCCTAAAACCAAACCCTGTGGAACACCAAACTCCACTAGAGAACATGCAGAATAATCACCATTTAAATCTACATTGATAACGATTAGTCAAATAGGATCTGAGCCAGGAGAGGGCTGTTCCCTTAATTCCTACCATGTTTTCTAATCTGTGAAGGAGAATACTATGTTCAATAGTGTCAAAAGCTGCACTTAAGTTGAGTAACACAAGCGTAGTGACACAACCCTGGTCAGAGGCCAATAAGAGGTACTTTAACGAGTGCTGTCTCTATGCTGTGATGAGGCCTAAATCCTGACTGATACAGTTCCTGTATGCTATTTCTATGTAGATATGAGCATAGCTGCTCCGCTACTATCTTTAAAGGATAAAGGGGGGGTTTGATATCGGCCTGTAATTGGACAGCTGACAGAGGTCGAGCTCAGACTTCTTAATTATCGGTTTAATAACTGCTCATTTAAAATATTTTGGAACATACCCAATGCTAAGTGAAGAATGAATTATTTTTAACAGGGATTATGTTATTTCCGGCACTATCTGTTTGAGAAAATGTCTCGGTATAGGATCTAATATACAGGTTGATGAATTTGCAGAAGACATGAGTGAATTTGGTTCATTCTCTTCAAGGGGAGTAAAGTATTCTAGTTTCCGATCTGACATGGTTAGTTTAACATCTTCATCAATTACATTGTCCGGTTTCAAAGCCTCAATTTTATGCCTAAGATTTACAATTTTATTATTAAAAAAGTTCATGAAGTCCTCACTATTGCACAATGTTGTTGTGAAGATTTCTGTAGTGGTCTTATTTCTGGTTAATTTGGCTACGGCATTAAATAAAAATCTAGGATTATTTTTGTTATTTTCTATAAGAGTGAAGAGATACATTGATCTAATTACACTAAGAGGTCTTCTATAGTTCAGGATGCTCCCCTTTCATGCTATTTAAAATACTAACAATTTAGTTTGACGCCTTTTACGTTTTAATTTCCGAGCGGTCTGTTTTAAAGTGCGCATCAAATCATTATACCAGGGAGCAAGTTTTTCATCTCTAATAATTTTTCTTTTGACTGGAGCTACGTTATCTAAGGTATAACACAATGTCAACTCTAAATATTCAGTCGCCTGATCAAGTTCTGTGGGGTCAGATGGCGACCCAATCAAAGTTGGTAACTCTGGGAGATTAGTGATAAAGCTCTGTGTGGTATTTAATGTGAATGTACGTTTAATGCGGTAACGCGGCACTGTGCATACATTATTACTATGACACACTTTAATTGAGACAAGATAGTGATCTGAGATAGCTTCAGACAGGGGAATTGTGAATAAATCTTTTATACTTAATACGAAGAATATCATTTAATCTAAAGTGTGACCTGCTTTATGAGTGGGTCCTACTACACACTGATTTACCCCTAGCAAGTCAAGTTGTTGTTGGTCTTTTGGCTGCTCGCAAGGGATCGCCACAGCGGAATGCCCAGTCCGCACTACAACTTGGCACAGGTTTTACGCCGGATGCCCTTCCTGACGCAACCCTCCCATCTTATCCGGGCTAGGGACCGGCACTGCATCCAGTGGCTAGGGTTTGGGCACCGGCTGGGATTTGAAGCAGGGCCTTCCGTATGGCAGGCAAAACACCTACCACTGAGCCACCAGTGCACCCCTAGCAAGTCTAGTATGGACATAAATGCTGTTCTCAGGGGGTCTTCTGGATTCTCAAAATGAATATTAAAATCTCCAGTAATTAACGCTTTTGTCTACAGAAATTACTAGGTTTGAGAGGAAATCTGCAAACTTACAAAGAAACTCAGAGTAGTTTCTACTCTGGGGGTCTGTAAATGATAATTAGTGGGATCGACTGAGCAGACTTAATATTTGTAGCTACACATGTTTTGTTACTATAGAAAACTTAAAATGAATTAAATTTGTGTCCGTGTTTTTGTACGATGGTCAGATTATCATGGTCAGATTAACATTATCAGATTAACTGCGACTCCTCCTCCTCTCCCAGTTAGCCGAGGCTGGTGTATGTAGCTGTATCCAGGAGGACTAGCTTTATTTAAAGCTACATACTCATGCTGTTTAATCCAGGTTTCTGTTAAACAGAGTATATCAAACTCCTGATCTGTGATAATTTCATTAACAATAACTGCTTTAGATGCGAGAGATCTAATATTTAACAGTCCTAGCTTCAGATCAGAGGTGCCGGCTGCACATTCAGTGTGCTCTGATTTTGTGGTCTCTATGTTAATTAAATTATTAAAACAGACTTTCTGAGTATTTCCAAATTTGTGTTTAGCTACCACTGATGGGCTGAAAGACAGCAAATGTCAGTTCTGCCAGAACCTGTGACCCTGCTCTGTCCTCGCTCCATGCTGCTTCCTCTTTAGTTCCTCTCACACTGATTGCTTCTTTGCTGTGCAACCAATGCTGCTCTAGCTCTTTCTACTCATGTTGAGTCTAGAATTCTCCCCAGTCCTAGATAACATTCCTTTTTTTTCTTATTTTTCTTATATGAGATTTATATAAAATTTATTAATAAAATGCTGAAATAATCCGTCAGAAATACAACAGACACAAATATATACTCACTATATGTACTCTGTCTCTGCAACAGAGGGTGAATTAGTCAGGTTCAGGAGTCCCTAAAGTGCTCTTTCCACCGCCCAATTACCTCCTCAGTCGAGGTCAGCAGTGTCCCATCCTTGCTGTACACATTTTGGGTGGTTCCTCATTTCCCCCTCCTGAGGTGCCAGATGCACCTTGGTGCCACCCGAAAGTCCTTCTCCATGGATTCTCCGAGCTCCTCCTACACCCGCTGCTTTGCCTCTGCTACCGCTGCGGCTGCTGTCATTCGAGCTCGCCGGTACCTTGCAACTGCTTCTAGAGTCCTCCGGGATAACGTATCCCTGAAGTACTCCTTTTTCAGTCGGACAGCTTCCCTAACCACAGGTGTCCACCATGCTGTTCGTGGGTTACCGCTCCTTGAGGCACCCAGAACCTAAAGACCACAGCTCACAGCTGCAGCTTCAGCAATAGAAGCTTTCAACATTGACCACTCTAATTCAATGTTCCCAGCTCCTACAGGGATGCTGGAAAAGCTCAGCTGGAGGTAGGAGTTGAAGGCCTCTTGGACAGGGGCCTTCCCTAGACGTTCCCAATTCACCCGCACTACACATTTGGGCTAACCAGGTCTGTCCAGTGGCCTCCCCTGCCACCTGACCCAACTCACCACCAGATGGTGATCAGCTGACAGCTCCGCCCCTCTCTTTACCCGAGTGTCCAAGACATATGGCCTCAGGACAGATGATACAATCACGAAATCAATCAATGACCTTCGGCCTAAGGTGCTCTGGTACCAAGTACACTTATGAGCATCCCGAACATGGTATTTGTTATGGACAATCCATGACTAGCACAGAAATCCAATAACAAAACACCACTCGGGTTTAGACCAGGGAGGCTGTTCCTCTCAATCACGCCCCTTCAAGTATCTCCGTCATTGCCCACATGTGCGTTAAAGTCCCCCAGCAAGACTATGAAATCCCTTACTGGAGCCCGATACAGTACTCCATTCAGAGTCTCCAAGAAGAAAGAATACTCTGAACTGCTGTTTGGAGCATAAGCACAGACCATAGTGAAAGTCCCCC
>JAOVVA010146791.1:0-10322 GCA_028565275.1 Leiocassis micropogon | reverse complement strand
GCTGATTGGCCAACGCAAAAGCTCCATTCACCCACCAGTTTCTTTCGACATGCCCTCTACCCTTCGGCACGCCCCGACCTTTCGGCACGGCAGAAAGGGCTTTACCATGTGATTTTTGAAAACGCAATACCTACCGGCACAGCAGGGGGCGCCACATAATCAATAAATGCTGACAAATCCTTCAGACGCAGATGTCTCTCTAAATAATCAAATTCATTTATTAATATATTTTAGGGAATCATATAAAACAATGTATATGTTGTTGTACTTAAAACACTTTATTTTTTTATTGTCAGTATATTATTATAGAGAAGCAGCAAAAGACATAATATGGCAGAACCAGATTTTGTTAATTTGGTAAAGAAATAAATAAGGTTTCTAAAACATCAACAGTCGCGTACACGGATTTACTCCCCAATCTAATCGAGGATCCAGTCCCCTGGATCATGGCTATGCAGCTCTGGAAAAAAAGAGACAATTTACTCCAGAAAACTTCTGGAATGTCATCAAGAGGAAGATGGATGGTAAACAAACCATTAAAGCTGAGCTGTTTGCTTTTTTGCAAAAAGAGTGGTATAAATTTACCCAACAGCAATGTGAAAAACTGATGGAGTTTTTCAAATACTGATTTCATAATGTTATTTGGCCAAAGCATTAATACAATTTGTTTACAAATCATTTGCATTTTATTGTATTTGAGTTAATAAAGCTCTGCAAATACTTGCATGATCTTGGGTTATTGGGGGTTGTGATGTCATTTCCTTTACACTCCAAATAACAAAATATATTTTGAATTTAGGAGAAATATTGTCAGCAGTTCACAAAAAATAAAACAAAACTGTCCATCTCACTAATGAATGCACCTGTAAGAAAAAAAACAAAAAAACATTGGAAACTGATTATTTTGCAGTGGTCTCTTATTTTTTCCAGAGCTGTATGCTTACTGTCACTGGCAGAGTCCGATTCAATGTCGGTTTAATTCCACATCAGACTATCTCCAAACAAACTGCAAAATGTTTTCTGTTTTTCTGCGTTGTGAATCAGTCGTTATACAACGAATATCCGTAAGCAAGTCTCTCCGACCGTCTTTCTTCTTCTCCAGCAATACGCAGAAAAAAAAAATTTATACCCAAAAAGTCCTCTCCATTCCGTAGCATATATGATTAGACATATTATTAATTAAAAATAAAGTATAGGCTGTAACATGAACGCATTTTCATGCAGTGAATTTAACATTTGTTGATTTCAGCAGACAGTAAAACTTTCGCGGGAGAACTGGAAGGAAGATAACTCTCTATTGGCTGCTTTAATTGAGTGGCAGATAACTCCGCCCATAGCAGTTCGTAAAAAGGTGGGGATTGGTTTATTTTGCTGCAAAAAGACGCCTGATTTCAGCGATATTAAATGTTATTGGTCAGTCACATCAGATTGACAGTAAAATCACGCAGTAACTGCTGTGTACTGCGTAAAACATCGCTTACGGTAGGAGTGCAATGCCTTGTTTCACACACACAAAAAAAAAATAATAATTGGGGGCGCTGATTCACTCACTGTAAAAAAGATTTTGTTTATTAAAATAAGAAGTACAGTTAAAAAACAGGAAAACATGTCTTCTAGATGAAAATGCCAGAGCTCATCGTAACACTACCAACTCCTTATTGCCTAAGCCTGCTCATTGGCTCATCCATCACCATGGTTACAGTGGGATTGGCACGCCATCGGTCCATTACGGTTAAGTGTTAGAACAAGACGCTGGAGAATTGTTTTCCTTACCACGTCAAGGAATAAAGATCTTCCACTTGGAGCTTAATCATTTTTAGAGAATTGAAAGAACCTAACAAGGAAATGTTAAGAAAAGAGGACAGCCAAAGTGTTACTCAATTTGCTGAGAGCACGCGCGGCGATCAGCCAATCACCGTCGAAGCGGCTACCGAGGGCGTGAGCCTCAAGAAGCCTCCTTCAAAAACAAGTAGGAAGCGTGCGCAGACGTTAATTAGGCTTGCTAAACTGTTAACTAATGTCATAAAGTCTTACCCTTTAACAACCAAGACTAACGTGGGCGGGCAGTGCTTTTTAGTCTAAAATAATTATTTATTTTATTATTCTTGTTATTTTTGTAATTAAAAATGACACTATTCAGACAGTAAAAAAACAACAACAATCTAAACAGACCGCAGACCTTTCTTGGTGGTCCTGAGGTTATCCTACACATTAAAGCTCATCAGCATTATATTTGCACAAGGTTCATATGCGCTTAATTTTGATTCATAATCCAATCATTTTAATAGTTATTGTTTATACTATTCTGTTGACTATATTTGCTGTAATTAATATTAATAATTTAACTGTAAATCCTAGATGATGAGTAGAAACCTACCTCAATGTGCAAAAGCCTTAGGTAAAAGAAAAGTGTATCTGTAAAGCACAGATGCCTACAAAAACAATTCAATGAAATGGTTCTCCATTAGAAATATTATGAATCAGAGAAAGCAGTAATAAACTAAAGAACATATAAAAGTAACCTAGTAACCCAATGTAAGGATCTATCCAGTGACTGAAAATTTATAGCACTTTTGTAAGTTGCTCTGGATAAGAGCGTCTGCCAAATGCCTAAATGTAAATGAAGTCAGTTTATGGAGTGGATTGTGCAGTTTTATGTGGGAATTTGCTGCTGAGTTTTACTACGCATCTTTAAAAAATCGGAGTTTTCCTGAAACTGTAGCGTTTGCTTGTTCGTTGTTTTTTTTTGCATGCACAAGCCAAGACTTTTCATTCTTCATGTTTTGTCTAAAATTGGGCTTTTACGTAACATGGTACTTTTTTATTGATGTACAAACATTTTTCTAAAAGATTTCTTAGTAATGTTTGAAAATAGGTACTATATACCAGGCATTACTAAATGGCAGACTGTGGTCCAGACCGAGTGAAAGTTCTGAATGAGAATAATCAATATTGCTTTTTTACCTCAAGGTGGGTGTGCCTGTACATGTCACTCAACAGAGCCAATCACGCGATAATGTAGACAGAGTGCGCAGAAAAAACTAAAAGTGCGACACAGTGGCTTACTCAAAGAAAAGTACTATGAAAAACAAACCTTAAAAAAGAATTAATAGATCAATATATGTTTATTCTTCTTGTGGGAAGTTTGACTTATATGTTCTGAAACCATGGTGGTAATAAAAAAGATATTATATAAAGCACTACTATATAAAACAAATAATAAACACAATTAAATAACCAAATAAACAAACAAACAAACAAAAAGATAATTTTAGCAAACATATCCGCAGCAGTCTGAGATGAGGGCATGTAAAGTACCCAAACTGAGAGCCCAGTATGACAGAACAACCAGTCTTTTTACATTTATTCACAGCCCAACAGCATGCAAATGAAGATTCACCAAAGACTGATTAAAGATTGTTGTTTGTATTCCATACAAATACAAGAAAATATACATGGCCATCAAAGTTCAAATTGTCCACATGTTTAAAGTAGTTGACAATAAATATTATTTATATGCTATGGAAATTTTTAATTGCTTATTTTTTGTAGACTTACAATAACTGACAGACAGACCAAACACAAACAGACCTTGCCTCAAAGAAAGTTTTATTGACTAGACCTTCCTAAATAATTCAGGACCCCTGCTATACATATACTATATCTACAAGTAACGCCTATGACACGCTCAAAGTATGACATTAAAGTTGCTGATGACACTATCTACTGACCTTTTAAACTTTGGTTTTATGGCGGTTGGCGTATAGTAAATTCTGTTATTGTCCAATGCCTACTGTTATGTCACAGTATGACATATAAGTTGATGATGACGCTGTCTAGTGTAACATTTAGTGCAGAACGCCTGTGACACGCCTGTGACGAAACTACTGTACCTGTGCAAACACCACAAACACTGCCTACCACCCAAACAAACAAACAGAAATTCTGTTTTTTATATATACTTTATATTTATATATATATATATACACACACACACACACAGGTACACAGGTAGAATAGTTGATTTATTATTATTATTATTATTAATTGATCAATTAAAAGAGTGAAACTCATATGGAATCATTACACAGACTGATATACAGTTAAACCATGGACTGCGAGCATAATTCATTCTGGAAGCGTGCTTGGCGTGCTTGTATATCGAAGAAAGACTATATTATCAAAGAAATTAATAAAAAATTAATAGGAACTTTGATTATTCATTCCACAACCCCAAAATATTCATATACAAATAATTAATACAAAATATGAAGTTGAAATCAAAAATTAACTGCGCTTTACCTTACTTAAAATCATGGCTGGTGTAAGACGAAAGAAGAAAGAGGAGGAGGAGCGGGGTTACTATGTAGGATGACTTTCACACATACAGATAGACATGCACGCACGCCCACACACACTAATGGAATCACTGCTCTCTGTCTGGTTACTGGAATCTTCTTTTTTTTTTGCGTGACTTGGAACCTCTCTAATAACTTTTGCTTTTGCCTCCTTTTGAGGATTTTGTGGAAATGTTTCAAACGTTGCATTGCTGTTAAACAGATAAATTTTTTTTCCCAGGGGCCGTTGTTGTAGTACATTTACTAAAGAACAGGCACTACACTTGGACACAAAACAAAAAAAATGCTTTACGCACACGCACACACACATTGTCACAATGTTCCAGTGACTATACGAGTGATGCACACACACTGAGACTGAGCATGGGAGACGATTACCCACAATCCCACAGCATGAGAGGGAGAAGAACCATTGGCTCAGTTGTGATAATGTATATCAAGACCGCCCTTTTTTATTAAGTTAAAATTTATTTTAAAAAATTGTCTTTTTGCTTGTCTTGCAAAACACTCGCAGATCATGTTGCTCGCACTCCAGGGTTTCACTGTATTTTAAGTGTTTATTTCTTTTCATTTTGATGATTATGACTTACAGATAATGAAAACCCAAAATTCAGTATCTCCGAAAATTTAAATATTACTTAAGTTCTATAAAAAAAAAAAAAAAATTCCAACACAGAAGTGTTGGACTATTGAAACGTATGAAAATGTACAGCAAACAACAATAGTTGGTTGGGGCTCCCTTTGCATGAATTACTTCAGCAAAAATGTCTGGAGTGTTGCCTTAAAAATCGTTTTTTAATTGGTCTTGAGTAATATTCAAATTTTCTGAGAATGAATTTTAGCTTCAGTACTGGGTCTTAGTTTAGTTTAGTTTAGATCTTAGTTAAGAACTGAAATTCCAGGTTTGTACGTGAGCGTCCAATAATGAAAGTGGATTTCACATTGGTTTAAACACCTTTCCTGTTATACTGAACTTCCCCTGCTATCTGATATCATCCAAATGAGAATGGTTCCCTATTGAGTCTGGATCCTCTCAAGGCTTTTTCCTATTGTCCTTTTCCTATAGGGATTTTTCCTGTTTACTGTTGTCCTCGGCTTGCTCATCAGGGACAAACTGATACAAACTTGTACTATGGACTATATAAAGTGCTATATAAATAAATAAAACTAAAACTGAAACTAGTCTTTTAAAAAAATGGGTTCTTAAAACTTTTGCACATCACTGTATGCCTCTATTCTGTTCACTCATCTAACTAGAAATGTTGTTAATAATAATATAGATTTAACTTATTACTGTTTTTATTTTTCAAGGTCATCTGAAAACATTAAAAGGCAAAGTTAAAAACAGCCACATCAAGAGGCCCATGAATGCCTACATTATTTGGGCAAGGAAACACCGGTCTGTCTTGGCCAGGGCTAATCCAAATGCCAGCAATGCTGAGGTCAGTGAGCAGCTTGGAATTGAATGGAGGAAACTGAGTGAAGACCAGAAGATGCCCTACTACCTAGAGGCATCGAGGCTTAAATGGGAACACAGCAAGCAGTTTCCAGGTGAGGTGCACAGGGTTTTCAGAAAAATAGCACCAAAAAAAACAAAACAAAGACAAGACAAACAGGTCAGCCCTGAGCCTTTTTTTCTTGTTGTTATGCCCCTTGTTACATTGCACTTTTAACTTTCTTTCCTTAAATGTAGATTGGGAGTATAATCCCCGTCCACAGAGGAGAAAGCGAGTCTGCCTGCAGGAAGCAGCTCAAAGACCTACAGTCAAACAGAACAATCTAATATTATCTGGTAAAAAAATAAAGAAAGTTTTTTGTTTGTAATTGCTATTGTTTATATTCCTCTGAATGACAAAAATTATCCTTTAAGTTGAATATTTTCCAATTTTTGTCATAAACAATTTGCATACTCACACAAATTCTTAATGGCAATTAATATTCATATATAATAATTAACATCCCTAGTTTCTGTAGTAACAGCTTATAACCAAGGACTTGTAGAGACACTCTAAGATTAATAATCAATAGTTTCAACAGTGGTCTTGTTTAACAATGTAATTCTTATAACTGTTGAGAAAGAGAGATACAGTAGGTGTTTATTGCTGCTATAATATAGGTGAGAATCGTCAATAACTTGTCACTCTGACTATAAACCATTAAAATGTGCAAAAATGTCATTTAATAATAAATTAAATATAAATTGCTGCAGTGTAAACAGAATAGAAAAAATATCAAGACAAACAGGCCAGCCCTAAGACTTTGTGTTGTTTTATGCTCATTTCTGAATTGATCTTTAAACCCTTCTTTTCTTTTCTTTTGGTCCAATAGACGACTGCTGATATTTAGTATAAGAGATAAGTATAATCACTGGTAAATTTCAATGTTTCTATCATTAAACTTGTCTGTGAATATCTCTATCCTTCATACTGAATATCAGCATCACTGTATTATCTAGGATAACAGTATAAATGCTCAGCAGCAACTCTTGCTCAACTGATATTTTCATTTATTTTTAAGATCTGGTTTATCCTGTTCACCGTCCAATGAGGCATACAGTATTTAATGAAGAATTAAGAATTTGAATAAATTTTGTACTATGGTCTTTTTCAACAAATGAATATAAACCTAGCATGTGCTGATGCATGGTCCACTGATGAGCTAGTGGTTTATCATCTTAATATTTGGTTTTAGGTTTATTCTTGAACAATGTAAGTACAGCTGATTTCAGGTTTATCCGTAAATAATTTACTTACAGCTGCAAGTAAAATACTATATCATTGTATACTAACGTAAAAGGTATCTTGAACTCTGCTTTTTCTTTAAGGAATGATGAACATGCTTTATCGTTTATGTTGTAGGCCAAAATGGCAAAAGTCAGTTGAAAGTGAATTGCACCATGCTTTTAAATCGAACACAAAGTTTCTATCCTTTTTAACACAAGCCAGACAGTCACAATATCTCACAGTGTCTATGGAGGAAAAACAGGGCTAAAATTCCCCAAAGCAAAATGGCATGTTAAATTACATGCTATTCTGAATTTGTGAGGTTAAAAAATAATGAAGATGGTACTTTTAACACTGAAAATATTTTTAAAGAGCAATTTAGTAACTTCAGTATTTCTGCACTGAATGCTTGACTTATGTTTTCATTTGAAATATACAACCACAATAAACTGCAGTGCCAAAAATTTCAAACACTGTAAATTCTGTAAGGATTTTTTCAATTCAGTTCAAATTGCTATGCAGCAAAGTTCAAAGATTTTTATTGCAACAAGTGTTTGTTCAGTTCATGTAATTCAACATGTTATTTTGCTTTGGGAAATTTTGGCACTGTTATACTTCCATACGTGTCTTTTCAAATAGGAAGTGAGTCAAAACCACACACCTGATAGCTTTGTATCTTTGCAGGCCGTCTGCAGAATACAACCTTACAGAAGAGATCTGATCGAGAGCCAAGCCCACCTCCTTTCCCTGATGATCTACTGTCCTGCATGCCTGAGCCATCATACACCCAGACCAGGTGAGTTGTTAGCTGCACTGGAACTGTTTCAGAAGTCAAATGGGTGCAAATGAAGTGTTACTCTGGTAACTTACATAATTGCCACAATTCTGTTTAATTCTTTTCACAGCACCTTGGACTATCAGGAAACCTTAACTGGGATGGACCCGTACAGTGACCCTTTCCTGGTTCACAATGACTTTTCTGCTCTAGACCATTATCTTTTCGGTAAAGGGTCTGTGGCAGACAGCAAAGACATCCACAGCAAAGACGCCTACTGGAAAGACACCCACATCAACCCAAGCCTTAATTCTCCACCAGTCCTTGACATCTGTCCATTTGAAAATGATTTGGAGGAATCAAGTGGGATGGGCCTGTACGATGGCTCTTTCCAGATCTGTGATTACGTTTCTGCACTAGACCCATATCTTTTTGTTAATGAGTCTGTGGCAGATGCTCACAGCAACGACTCCCACTGCAGCGCAGTCCTTAATTCCCTACAATTCCTGGAAACCGATGCCTTGGAAAATTTGTTAAACACACTGTCTCCTTCAATTGTTTATTAAAATAAAGATTTAGAAAGTCTTTGATGTGTGTGATTCTTTAAATCCTTGTGCATATGTGATGAATACAGTTTAGCAATATAGTACATATTAATTGAAAATGCTGTAGTTACTGTTTTGAGCTGTTTTGAGCTAGTAGATGCTTGTTGCACTTGTATGTAATTTAATATTATATTAATATTCATGTAACCATACATGTTCATGGTTTGAAGCAGGGGAGTGTCCATAGCCAACATGGTGAGCAAGAGGCAGAGACACTGTTTAAAATGTTGTATCTCCTGCACAGACTCTGGTTCACAATTTTATTAAACATGGTGACTTTCAGTTCTAACACATTTAAGGCTTTAAAACCACACAGTGTAGTTCAATGGTGCTACAGTATGCTGTCCACTCATCTATACAGTTACTGGTACAGACACACAAACTGATTTTATTACCATTAGAAAAAAAAAAATTCTATTCAGGTTGCTTTGTTGGGCTTCAGTCTTATTTTATCAATCATTGAGTAAAGTAGTGTGTAAATGATTTCTTAGAGCTAAACCAGACTAAAATTTACTGCAAAGATTGTCAACCTACTCACTAGCGACTAGCCAAATACTGTATGTGTCCAAAATTCGAAAATGTAATATGTTTCATCTGTCCATCCATCCCAATGTCTGAGATTTATGTTAAGAATCAAAAGACGAATGGTTGAAGGATTTATATGGAATTATTGTTTTAACCAGGAGATAAACTGATGTTGAAACTGATCCAAACAGGGTTGATATTAAAGCCTTATGTTGCATTTATACCCAGTCACTGCTTACAGAAACAGCAGCATGTCACAGACACACCACTTTAGGAAACATGAAACATCTGCACCATTTATGGAATTGTACATTGTACATTTACACACTTTTGTCCTTGTTTCTGTAGCAGTATCTAATTAAAATACATATTCTGGCTCATGAAGAGACAAGGCTACCACACCAGTCATGCCTGCATCTATAAACAGACTTGTTTTGCCCTGCTTTAAATCCAAAGATCAGAGATCACGGTTGACATTTAACTTGTACTAGCCAATACCCCAGCAGCCAGCAGGTGAGGACATGGTTTGACTAAATACACGTATGTTCTGGGTAATCACTGTTCTCAGTGCAGGATTCATTCTGAATGTCCAGTTCTTAGCTCAGTCTTTCGTCACATGGTAGAGCATCTCATTGGCTCTGACGCTGTTAGAGAGTTGTTAGAGAGTCCTTGACAGTCCAGATTCTCTATATGGACCATGAAGAGCTTTCGTCCCTCCTCAGAGACACACTCAAGGACTAGATAACGTTTTTTATTCTGTAGGATCTTCTTAATGTCCTTTAAGTGCTGGTCTGACTCCTAGATCATTCTTCAGGATCTATGCAAGAAAGCACAAAGGAAATATTTCAATATTGTTCAGAATAAATTGTTATTTCTCCACAGTTTAAAGAAACTAAATGTTTAAGAATGAATTTCACACAACAATGTGTGTCCTTGAAGTAATAATGCAAATGCCTGGCTAGGAAACCCCAGGAGATGGCACTGTTGCTGAATTGTTATACAGCTTAAAATGATTGAAAAAACTGAATAATTAAATTTTTTTTTAACCCAGGTCCAAAGTTGCATTAAAACTCCTCATCTAGCTGATACATTACACTTTCCACTCACCATAACTCTCTCTTTCGGGTTTAAAAAAGAAACTATTATTCAGATTTTACTTTTCATTCATTTTTAGACTCCAGTTTACACACTCACTCACTCTCACTCATCTTCTATACCGCTTTGTCCTATATTCAGGGTCGTGGGGACCTGGAGCCTATCCCAGGAGCTTAGGGCACGAGGCAGGGTACACCCTGGACAGAATGCCAATCCATCGCAGGGCACACACACATACACA
>JAOVVA010146770.1:0-10323 GCA_028565275.1 Leiocassis micropogon | reverse complement strand
GCACTGGCTGGGAATCGAACCCGGGCCTTCCGCATGGCAGGCGAAACACCTACCACTGAGCCACCAGTGCCCCTATTTTGCAATTTAAAGTCATTGTCTAAAAATACTCACACAGGACTCAAAGCATTTATCACCACTTATTATTATTATTATTATTATTATTATTATTATTATTGTAACACAAATATCTCTGTATTAATATCTCTATGTAACACACACACACACACACACAGACCGTACCCCTGGGTGCAGTTGATGTGGCAGGGATGGCATTCCTTGTTGGGTTCTGCGTATTTAAAGATAAAACTATTGGCCCCCTGAAGTCCATCGGGGCATTTTTCCACACAGTTAGGTCCGTCTTTAAAGTGAAGACATTTTACACAATGATCAGGGCCCTGAGAGAGAAAAACACAGAGAGAGAGAGAGAGAGAGAGAGAGAGAGAGACATGACATAAGAATTCTCGTTTTTAAACTACTGACCATCCATTCTGCAATATATATAGTTATGTATGATCTATATCATTGCTGTTGCTGTATTCCTCTCCACTCTAATATCCCTTGCCTGGGAAGTAATGTATTTCATGCACTCCAGTCATGCCAATAAAGCTGAATTGGAATAAATTGACCAGGCGACCATGAGAGAAAGAAAGGGAGAGAAAAAGAGAGAGAGAGAGAGAGAGAGAGAGAGAGAGACCAAAGAAGAGACAGAGAGAAATAAAAGAGCAAAGAAGAGCTATAAAACACCCACAACCAGGCCGCGGATAATAACCATCGCTCACTGCCCACACAATGACCATAACAATGAGGCGGTCGGGATTTATAGCAGTAATATAGGCAGCGCAGGAAGCGGAGAGGAGACACTCAGTTAGCCTGGATATCAATACGAGTGCTAGCGCCAGCGTCACACAGCTTCATCAACCCTCTCTCTCTCACACACACACACACACACACACACACTCACGTACACACAGCAAACACTTCCGACTGAGCAATGACACACATCAAGAGTGCTCCTTTGTAGGGAAATAGCACATCAGATTTTTTTTTACTTTCCTCCTGGAGTGGGCTGCAATGCTTTCAGGAAAACAACATTTTCCCCGAGACATTACGGGTCTGAAGTGATCGTGACCGTGATGCTCACCTGGGAACGTCATTACACCGTCGAGCCAGCAGGGGGCCGCTTTATACTGAGTGTACTAACAACACTACTACATAAAAAACTATCATCAATAAATAAATAAACAAACAAATAAATAAATAATCCTTAACAACAACAACAACAACAACAACAATAATAATAATAATAATAATAGTATGTAACTAGTGCTACCACCGATAACCGACGAACTAACTAGCTAAAGTAATTAATTAATTGAATTACTTCTGCAAAATAATAATAATAATAATAATAATGGTAATAATAATAATAATAATAATAATAATAATAATAATAATAATAATAATAATACAACTACTACTAAAAAAACTAAAAAACAACCAAACACAAATTAATAAATAAATAAAGAAGCAAACAAATAAATTATTACTGCTAAATAATAATAATAATAATAATAATAATAATGATAATAATAATAATAATAATAATAATAATAATAATAATAGGAATACAAGTATTACTAATAAAAAATACAATAAATAAATGAATAAACAAAAACAATAATAAACATTCCTGCTTATAATAAAAAGAGTAACATAATAATAATAATAATAATAATAATAATAATAATAATAATAATAATATTAATATTAATAACAAAAACAAACAAATAAATATATAAACATACCCTGCTTAATAATAATAATAATAATAATAATAATAATAATAATAGGAATACAACTATTTATAATAGAAAAACAACAACAAAAACACAAATGAATAAATGAACAAACAAAAATAACAACAGTAATAAAATAATAATAATAATAATAATAATAATAATAATAATAATAATAATAATGATAATTGTCATTATTGTTGTTTATTTATTGTTGTTCATTTAAATTATTATGAAGAATGTGTTGGAATCATTGTATTGTCTGTGTTCATGTGTTTAATTAATGCTGTTCATGACACAGTTATTACTCTAGAGATCATCGGTAACAGGCTGAGTCTAAACAGCATGAAGAAACACTGTGCTGCAGTTCAGCAGGTGCATAAACGGTGTGTGTATGTGTGTGTGTGTGTTTATCACGCACTCACTCAGTGAATCAGAGAACACGTCCGTGCACGAAGCCGGTCTCAGTGCAACTCGCTCAGTGTGAGAGACACTCCACTTAAGTGTAAGTGTAAGGCTTCGATATTCACACTGCAGTCGCACTGAACAGAGCGATGGGACTCGGCTGAAAAGCTCCTCTAAGGCTTGTTCAGCCAGAAGATACCATCAATCTCCTCTTTAATGCAGCTGTTGCTCAGGTCACCTGCTCAACCTCTCCGCGACTCTCCCACATAAACCTCCAGAAATCCGACCATCTATCTCCAGCAGCTTTAATTGCTTCTGCAGGTGGCCGGGTTCAAAACAAATGACACTCTATAAAGCCTCGCATCCATGTGTGTGTGTGTGTGTGTGTGTGTGTGTGTGTGCCTATGTGTGAAAAAACCATTGAGGACTCTCTCTCAATCAGACACACATTTGTGTCCTTTCATATTTGTTTTTTTGTTTGTTTGTTTGTTTGATTGACTGATAGATTTTTTTGTTGCTACATTTATAAGCCATGAAAAACAGTTTAGCATCAGCTTTAGAAAGTTTCCAGCATTAATAAGAATGTATTTACTTCATAAGGATGTTTCTACAAGCTGTGCTTTTCTATGCCAGGCTTATTTATTTATTTCTTTCTTTATTTATTTTAAGGAATTTTTTTTTCAAGTGTTCATGAAATTGGACATAAAATAGTTTTTTGGTGGAACTGGAGAAGTAGGAAGTAAATAAACATCAAACATACAAATAGAAAAAGTTTGATTTCCCTTTTTTGGAACGTGTGTATGGCTCGCGGCGATGCGTGAAATGTCGTTATTAATTTAAGCAAATATATGCAAAGAGTGTACAGTATAAAATCACAGGACGTCCACATGTCAAACTGTCCTTTATAAACTCTGGTTTGATGAGAAAGTGCTCGGCCCTAAGGTAGAATTTGCAGAATCTCTTACTGTTCGCTTCCGTCTCCTTCTTTTCAACTTTAGCTGTTTTTAGCTGCCTTAAATATTAAATGTATATATATATATATTTAATATTATAAGCCCTAGTAAGAAATTAAATACGCTTACGGAAACTTTTGTGAAAATGTCACAAATTGAATCGAGTGTTTCGTCATCGTTTAAACATTCAGCCGTTAAAATGATCATCCCTTTATTAAGATTCTTTGAGCTACAGTATATTTTACTGCATGACATATGTACAAAAAAAAAATATATATATATATATACATATATAAGCAAAAAGGAATCCTGGACCATTGATGCGGCGCCTTCTGCTGCACAGCGGCCCGTATTGATTTCCTCTCTCAACAAACAGAATTTAGGGGCCGGCGTCTTACACACTCCATAACAACTTACTGTCCTGAAAACTCTGTCATCTATCTTCCCTGAGCGTCGCCACGCGGCTGGATTAGCCAAATCAACGAGAAGTGAAATCAATCCTGCGTCGTACATTTACATTTCATCCTGAGATCCGATTGATCACGGGGGTCTGCCAGCTCTCACAGACAAGAGCGAGACTAGACAAGAAGAAACCCAGCTACTGTATGATTTACGCTCCACTCGAGCGCGTACGTAATAATGCTTTAAACCACAGAAATAAGTCATCTACGACTGTTGCATCCTGTATTAATATTGTAAAGATCTACAGTAATATTTACAGCATGTCTGAATCAGTCCTCTACAACCTACGAGGGGCGTTCAAGTCAAACCGGGACTTTTGATAATCCGGAATAAAACAGAACCCAGTTATTTCTCTATATAATCCCCTGATACACTAATGCACTTAGGTTAGAATTAACCCTCAATGTCGGAAATGCTCGCCCCCCGGGAACTCCTTTAATGGCCCGAACATGTGGAAATGTCTTGGTCAGGACTATACGGGGGGCGTGGTAATAACTCGGTCGAGCAGTCGAGCTCCTGTAATGTGCAAGTGGTGTTGGTGAGAGAGTGTGTGTACAGTTCAGCCACAGGAGCGTCTCTTCCGCAGTTTGGCGACAAGTTACACATCAATTTCCAAGAAACAGGAGTTCCACTCATTAAACGTTCACTGGACAGACTACAGTGAGCTCTGAGCCACCTCTGCACCACCGGGATCATCATTCATAGACGTACAACCTTTTTTAAAACGTCTGCACCGTTCAAATGTTTTACTGCGGCTAAGAGTCTCATCATCATACTGTGCTGATCACAGATACTGTGTGATCTTTTGCCCATGAGACAACAAATCCCAGTTTAACATGGACTCTCTTGTGTATGAGGAACATGCTTTAAAAATTAATTTTAACATGCAACTATTGAAATAGTTATTATGAAAAAAAACTATTGGATGCATTTTGTTCTGAGATTTTCTGCTCTTTTTTCTGTTGCAGTCCCCCCCCCCCCCCTTTTTTTTTGTTTGCCTCTTTGTAATTTTTGACTCAGCAGTCGACCTTACTGTTTAATGCAGAAGTAAATGTAAAGTCAGTACAAACAGAAGTAGTTGCCGAATATTTCGAGTGGTTTGGTGAGAACACTATGAATTATCCCTGCTGTTTTTCTCCACATGGTAAAGCTGACCTGTGCATGGAATCGCCACATCGTTGTAATTAAAGTTTATTCAATATTCACAGCTAGAGGCGGAATTAAATACTATCGCCATCTAATTGGCTTAGCACGCTCACGTCGCTTTTGTGTTTCGTCTGGACAAAGTCATTTTCAAAACACTGTTTATGTGAATGGGATGTTTTTTCAAACAGAGGGACAAGAACTACTGTAATAAATGTAATAAATGAGAATTTGTCATCTTTTTCCTGTATTACGTTTCTCCCTCATACAGGTCACACTTTACGTACATGATTACTGAATACAGCTTGTGTTGTACTGTACATACTGTACGTTGATCTCAGGAAAGTGGCTGTAACTCACCGGTCCGGTGCAGGTCAGAGCATCATCTTCAGCTCTCTCACACTGAGCGTCACACTCCACACACACGGAGCCATTCGCAAACTCTCGCACCTCCCTGAGCGACAGAGAGAGAGAGAGAGAGAGAGAGAGAGAGAGAGAGAGATTGATTTATATTTGTGTTTGACAAAGTGCACTTTAACTGTCAGCATGTATACGCAATAAAGATGCCGTTCTTCATCTCACCTCTCATCTAGAACCCGCTTAATATCGATGTGCTTTCGTAAATTGCACTTTAATAAAGACTCGTATACAGAAATGAAATTTTTTTTTTCTTTTTTGAGATTTGTAAATCTATCATGAGAAGAGGTGACATCAGTCAAAGGACATCATCATAAGTGACCGGTGAGTTTCAGAAGCCATGGGGGCGGAGTTTAGGGTTTATTATTAATCATAATCACAAGAAGATAATGTTACTATAAATTTGTTACTATAAAATAATAGTAAAATAGTGCAAGAAATTAATATTAGAGGTAGGGAGGAAGGAAGGAAGGAAGGAAGTAAGGAAGAAGAAAGGGAAAAAAGGAAAGGACAGGTAATAAACAGGATTTAAATCAGCTTTTAGAGTGTTTCCATGGAAACGTTCCTATGTAAATTGAGGAGATGAACAGGTTGATGTAATATGGCTGAGTCATCATGTGATCTTATGAAAAACTAACAGTGATGTCACGTGGCGATGTTTGATAAATTTACCTGAAGCTCTGCTCATAATGCCTCAGTTATAGTTACTCAGCTCACTCAGTTATAACTCACTCAGCTCACTGCTACCCTCACTGACTCTCTCTCTCTCTCTCAAACAATTTGTGGGAAAGGGAAGCAGTACAGAGTCGTGATCACAGGCAGACCAACCATCACCTATACTGAGCAAACTGCAGAACTGCAAGAAATAAAAAAGAAAGGAATGAGGAACAGAAAAGAAAGAAAGAAAGAAAGATGGAAGAAGGGATTAAGGTTAGACTCCCCAGGTGATGACAGACGAGATAGATGGGGTCAAAAGAACAGGATGTAATGTAACTTCACATCGAGACACGGTAACATACAGTCAGATTCAGAACTATTGGCACCTTTCAAGAAAGTGCTTTAATGCAGATCAAAGACCACTCTGGGCAAAACGCTGGTCACTAGGGCACTAGTTCACTAAGAAGAGAAGAAAGGAAAAAAGAAAGAGAAAGAAAGAGAGATGGAGAAAGAAATAAAAAAGGAAGAAAGATCAGAAAAGAAATATGAAGGAAGAAATTAAAAAGGAAAGAAAAAGAGAAGAAAGAAAGAAAGAAAGATGGAGGAAGGAAGGAATAAAAAGGAAGAAGAGAAGAAAGAAAGAAGGAAAGAAAGAAAAATGGAGGAAGAAATAAAAAAGGAAGAATGAAGAAAGAAAGAAAAAAGAAAGGAAGAAGGAAAGAAAAAGAAAGAAAGAAAGAAAGAAAAAAAAGGAAAAAGGAAAGAAATATTGAGGAAGGAATAAAAAGGAAAGAAGAAGAGAAGAAAGAAAGATGAAGGAAGGAATGAATAAAGGAAGAATGAAGAGAAGTAAGTGCAAGGGCAAGGAAAAGGGAGGCAAGTAATAAATAAATGAAGAAAGAAAGGATGAAAGAAAGAAAGAAATGATGGAAGAATGGATAGGTGGATTGATAGAAGAGTTAAAATAGAAGAGGAAGAAGGAATATTTAAAGAAAGAAAGAAAGAAACCAAAGGGACTATAAGGTTAAATAACCACAGACAGACAGACTCCCCAGGTGATGACAGGTGAGACAGATGGGGTAAAAGAACAGGAAGTAATGCAGTAATCTAGCTTCACATCAAGACGCTGTAGCATACAGTCAGATTCAGAACTACTGCGACCTCTCTAGAAAATCCAATAGTTTCATTAGTTGCTTTATACAGATCAAAAACTGGGAGACACTCTGGGCAAAACACTGGTCACTAGAGGCCACAGCCAGGCTATCTACCAGAAGAACTCAGCAGAAACCTGCTCAGACTCGGGGGAACAACATGTGGAACCTCAGACAGACAGTAACCTGAACTCAAAATCAAAGCTTGGGTTCTGGCTCAAGCTCGAGGCAAAAATAACTGCATACTCTACTATGCAGAAACTAACAAACAAAACCTCTTCACAATCTCCTTTCAGTTTCAAGAAGCAGAAAAAGCCCAGAGTTGTTAATAAAGGTGTGGTACTGTATAACACACAATGTGTGTAAAAGGAATGAACAGATTATATAACTGACCCGTAGTGCAGGTTGCAGGACTTCACGCACATGCGCCCCCTGCTGAAGAAGCGGCAGGAAAGACACTGATCCGGACCGGGACCCCAACACCCAGCATCTGAACACAACGGGTCACACACCATGCGGTCCATAGCTGAAAAGAAATGCATGAGATATTCCCTGTTACACACAGAAACAATAAGAAGAGATGTTTTGTTTCATCAGTTCTTCAGTATCATAGTTTTGCTCAAGTCCTAATGATTTCTTTGTCTGATTTGCAGGGGCTTTGGTCTAGGGTTCAGAAGGTTCCAGGTTCAAACCCCACACCCAAGAAGTGCCCACAGTTGGACCTTTGAGCAATGCCCTTAACCGCTCAGATGAGTATAATGAGATAAAAATGTAAGTCGCTCTGGATAAGGACGTCTTCTAAATGCTATACAGGGGTCAGAAACAGCCTTTCTTTGTTTACAGAATCTTTACACATTCCGGCTTGGAGGCTGGGGTCAGAAAGCAGTGTCAGCCATGTTACAGCACTTTTGGAGCAGAGAGGGTTAAGGGCGGTGCTCAAAAGCCCAACCATTGGCAGAAGCTTGGCAGAGCTAGGGCTCGAACCCTGGATCTTCTGATTAGTAACCCAGAGCCTTCACCCACTGAGATGTCTTGGAGTAGTAGGCAAGGAAAAACTTCCTGAGATGGCAATAGGAAGAAACCTTGAGAGGAACCAGACTCAACAGGGAACCCATCCTCATTTGGGTGATAACAGATTTATTTATTTATTTATTTTTTATATTGGAAATATGATTTTCAAAGGACATGTTACTGTCTTATATTACGCCCAGGTTTTTCACTGTCGAGCTGGTAGTAACAGTACATCCTTCTAAACACAAGCTGAATTGTGAGAGCTGTTGTAAACTGGTTTTTGGGCCAATAAGTAATATATGTCTTATCTGAATTTAGTAAAAGACAGTTATCGGTCGTCCAATCTTTTATATCTTGGACACACTTAGTTAGTCTAGTTAGTCTAAAGAGAATTGTCAGTAGTTTATATTGCCCCTTTATAATCCCTTTCTCCCTTACCCGCCCCACAAGCTCGAGCCAGTACCCATAAGAGCATGCAGTCTGTGGTTTTCAGCTTACTAAAGATTCCTGATTAAACCCTGAAGGTTTCTAAGTCGTCCATGTTGATTTAAATGCTGAGAGAATTGAGCGGTGAGAAACCATGTGGTTTTATATCAATATTTTCACGTGTCACACATTGCATGCTATCGACGTTGATATTTCATGGTTTCACAAATATGCATGTCAATACGGCATCATCTATCATGCGTGTGTCAATATATTTTCATTAATGATTTATATGATTTTTTCAGAGCAGGATGATGTACATTGCATACGTTTAGCCTTTATTTGTTTAGCCTTTACATTGTATGTTTCAACGATGTTGGGTTAGTCCGACTAAAACCGAACTTTTAAAATAACCTTAAGCATGCTAGCACACCCAGATAATGTGGTTACGTGTCAAGCTACTCCTGCATGTACGTATACCGCAATCAAAAATTAGACAAGGTGCTAATGCTTCAGGGTTCGTGCCCAGAACTTTGACCTGGGAGTCAAACAAAATCCAGCCAAAAATCTGGCGATGTATTTCTTCAGATAATGTCACCAACAAGAGGGATAATATGCTTCTCATTTATAAAAAACATAAATCATACAGCATTTATAAAATATAAAGAGCTGTGAAGTGGTCCATAGTTTCACCACTTGACATCCATAGTCCATAGTTTCACCACCTGACTGAGTCGCTAGCTAACTTGTTTTGGTCTGTAATTATTAGGTCAACCAGGAATACAATTTTAACAAGCTGAAACAGGGCACATCACCACCTATAGTAGCGGAGTCGGACATACTTCAAAGAACATACAGTAAATGTATTTTGTTTTGGAGTTGGACATACATAAATCTATTTGCGTGCTGTGTTTGTGTAATGAGTGAGGAGGTCCAGTAGTCAGATCAAATGGCCTAGTTCAGCTATAACCATCGCTCAACTTAACCATACATGTAAACGTACTAATTATCTTTAGCAACTCTGTTTTGCTCTGAACTGGATCGTTAACTGGTCTCGTGACCTCCAGCCTTCAGTCTGATTGGCTTGTGATGTATTAATTGACACACATGTGCTAATACAGTACTAATACAAATAAATTAACAATAAAGTGCATTTTGTTTGTTTTTCCAGTTTAATTCACTGTATTAATATTTATGAAATGTTTGTCTATATTGTACAGCAGTATAAGCCTATAGCGGTGCTTCCTTTAGTCTAACAGTCTTAGGTCTTGTGTGCATCGATCATTGCTTAATCTGCTTGTTTTCTCACTTCCAGATGGCGTTAAAGAGAAAACAGCCATGTACCGTAAGTCTAATCAGACTCATTTGCAGTACTGTTGGTGTTTTCCTAGTGCAACTGATTTCCTTCATGGATGACTGACAAAAAAAAGCCTAGTCACGAAAAAACAGCTAACAGGTTTTTTTTTGTTTTTTTTTACTTAACTTTTTTTGAGCCTCACGACAGATTTTAAGGCTCACAATTTGGGTGAATTAGAGCCCAAACTGTACTCATCACTCAGGCGGGTCCAGTATGTGTACACACTCATAGTTTGTTGTACACATTCAGTATTGGAAGCACAATGCACACATAAGCATACTCTGATAAGACTCAAGAGTAGGCTGGTCTGGCCACATGATCTGACACTAATAATTAACTTTTTTTTTTCTCTTTACATGCTTCCTCTAGGTAACATAAGTCATAAGCATGGGATTAGTTTTCATTGTTATGCTGATGACACACAGTTATACGTCCCAGCAAAACCAGATGAGAAAAACCAGCTTACTGAAGTTGAGCAATGTGTGCAGGACATAAGAGATTGGATGTTAATTAATTTCCTTCTGCTTAATCCTGATAAGACAGAA
>JAOVVA010146669.1:0-10327 GCA_028565275.1 Leiocassis micropogon | reverse complement strand
GTGTGTGTGTGTGTGTGTGTGTGTGTGTGTGTGTGTGTGTGTGTGTGTGTGTGTGTGTGTGTGTGTGAGAAAGAGAGTGATTGAGAAAAAGAAGTGATGCTTTTGTAAGCTGAATGCCCTTCTCTGCACTATCATCATCATTCCCATGAGGCATCAGTTCTTTGTTGTACAATCCGATTTCTGTGTACGTGTGACGGGACGTTTTTTTTATAACGGCTCATTTAGCGATAAATAGTAGACTCTACACGTTTACATCCGTGAATCTGAGTAACGCTGGATCTGCCAAAAATGGATCTGAATCAGAATGTTTATAATTATTATTACAATTTTTTTTGTTTTGTTTTAAATGTAGATTAAAATTAAGGATTTGAATAACTGTGTATTTACGGTACAATCAAGAAGAGAGATGACATTTTTCTATTGCTAACGGGTGCTTACTGTATGTCACAGCCTGTCACTACCTGACATTTGCCAAACAGAACAATGAAATCTAAACCACACGCTGTACATAAAGCACACACTAATGAACATTACATAACACTGTATTTGAAGGCTAACGACAAGCATTAACACTAAATAACACCATTATAGAATCCTGCGTGAGTACATACTGTATATAAGGCTTGGATCAATATTCATGTTATTTGATCGGCATTTAAGATTAGGGACGCAAATGATTAAACTGCCGTATGTGGATTCTAGAATTTATTTGCTATGCACGTCGAATGCAACTATGCACAGCTAGATTGAAAGCGCTAGAAAGTTATTTCCTGAAGTAACCAGTAACTTTAGACAAATAACAGGTTTCTTTTATACTGTCATGGTAGCAATGCTTTCTGGATTCTCGTTCTGCACATCCTCCTCTCCGCTTCCACTTTTTAATCCGACTCAAATAAGATCCACTCAGTTTTGTGCACCGTTGTTCGTAGTACAGGGCGCCACGGTAGCGTAGTGGTTTGGCGTAGGTTCTGCATAGACACAGAAGAATAAATCAGCCCTCATACGGTATACATGATTACATTTGCTTAATCGTCATTCAGTAATAAATCTTTATACAGTACTCACAGCCTTCAAATAAAGTGTGTAAAATTTAAGTATCACCATTTTAAAGAGCTGGTTTCATCTCTGCGCTCATTCCAAACACTATGATAAATTGATTATTATTATTATTATTATTATTATTATTATTATTATTATTAATACTGTGTTTTTTTTTTTTTTTGTTGCTTTGTTTGTGGCTTACAGTTCTGTAGTGGAAAGTGTTTATATAAATGAAAAGGTGTAAATTAAGAGTATTTCAGTTGAGGAAACAATTAGTAGGTTTAATTAACAGCTTGTTTCTGGTCGCATAAATCAGCTAGGTTATAATTAAAATTGTTCAGAGTCACTTTAGTATAAAAATCATTTTCTAATGCCATCATGTCCAGGTACAGTGTAAAATGATTCGAGTTACAGTACAGTACATTTTTAATATTTACAATCATCAAATCGTTTTCCTCAAAATCACGATTTCCCTAAAGGTGTTTGTCAAAGTTTAAACACCATGCATTCATTGTCAAGAAGAATGTACAACCTGTGTTGAATTCATGAATTTAATTTAGCTTAGATAAATGTTGTGTAAATTTTTCGTTGCAGAAAAAGACACAAGTTTCCATCTGTGGTAGCATACAGGTCTTCATTACAATGAGTATTAAATCGGCTTATCTTTTGTATTTTTTTGTACATGAACAGCTGAAGAACTGGATGCCGTGTAAATTAATCTGTGTTTGTGTGTGTTTTGTTGAAAGTGAAGCAGATGGTTCAGTGCATTATGCATGCTGCACATGCAATATCCAGGACACGGCACATCACAGCCACTGTAGTGTACACGACTAGTAGTAATGCGAATTTATTCTCAACATGTGTGAATAGTCTGATTATTACTTTTGTACTCCGTCTCAAACGTGCTCACTTGTATTATTGTCGCTCTCACTTGTATTATTGTCGTTTTTTTTTTGTAAGATAAAATGCGAAATATTCACGTTCTGTTTTAATGTTTACCACCAAACCATTGCCAATAAACTACTTGAATTATTGTATTATGTTCTATTATTACTCAGTGTACAATGTGTGTGTTAATTGTAACTTAAATTACAGTGATAGTTCTTAAAAGGTACAAGAGTAATTGCGGGTTTTTTTGGTTATATTTTAACACCTCAACATACCAGAACCTCTATTCCTTTGAGTCTAATAGTTTCTCCCTTGCTTTCAAGCTGCCATTAGCTTTGTACAGGTCTGTTATTATGTAATCCAGAGAGTGTTTACTTCAGAGGACACCCTTCTGCATTTCCCCTGTAAGACTGTAAGAAAAAAAATGGTGATACTGATGCACTAGTGATGTGAAGCAGATGTTCAGGTACAAATCATTTGTTGGAGGACATCAGAATATAGGAACATACATTATACGGTATAAAATGTAAGGTATTTACATACCTGTTGCGGAGCTAATATTTTCTTTATCTTTAATATTGAATTGACGCTGTGTTTTTCTATCGTTCTTGTTCGATTGTGTTTTCTCCTGTTTACTCCTTGTATAATAGTCTTTCCTTTCAGGTGCTGGGATTCCCATGGAGTCCTTGACTTGCTAAGACATTTTTATCAGTGGCTACTGCTGATCTACAGCTTCTGACAAACACCACCCGACCACCATGTGAACCTCTTGAGCTTTGTCTTGGGAGCCAAAGTCAACTGGTGGTGGCTACAAGCAAGACTCGAGCTGATCAGGCAATCTAATGCACTTAGGTAGAGGCTTGCAAAAGTCATGTACAGTACTATACACTACCAGTCAAAATTGTGGTCTATCCTTGTTTATTTCTTCTTTCTACATTGTTAAACAATGCTGAAGGCGTCTGAAATATACAATAATCTACCTTGAACAGTTGATATTGAGATGTATCTGCTACTTATGCTGGGTAATGCCTTCATAACGGCTCTAATCTGAGGTGCTGTTGTTACATTAATTGGTGATTTCTGGGGCTGGTAACTCTAAATGAACTTCTCCTCTGCAGCAGAGGTGAGTTTTGGTCTTGCTTTCCTAGGAAGGTCTTCATGAGCCAGTTTCATCATGGTGCTTGATGGGTTTTGCTAATACACTTGACACAATACTGTTCTTGCCAGAACAGTTGCTATTTCATAGTTTTGAAAAAACCCAATGTTGTTCTAGGATGTAGAAACTAAATCCAAACCTGTGTCCAAACGTCTGCCTGGTTCTGTACCTCTTTTGAGTCGTTTTGATGCTCCTTGGCCAACCTACCAGTTTAATCCAGACTAGAATAATAAAAGCATGCCTCTCTTTTAGGGCAAATCTATGAGCTTTATACCGTAGATCTGAATTTGGCTTGCCAATCCCTATAAGACATTATTTGCTTCTGAAGTTGCTTCATCACAAAGAAATATTTCACTCTTCAACTTTAACTTACTATAATTGATGACCGACAAAGAGATACAGTACCTTGCATGATGTTCAGTAAGGCCAGCTATACAGAACTGCCTATAACTCGGCCCTGTATCTACTCTAGACTCGCTGCCCAGTGCCACACCTTTGCGCTTCAGTCTACTCGCATACAAAGAATCACTTCCCGTTGCTGTTTGCCATATTCCAGCAGCAGACTTTACATAAAAACAACCTAATTCGGTAGGTGCGGGATCAGTTAAAAACTGCTCACTCAACAGCTCCAGGACAATACAATACAAAATTTCAGGCCATGACATATAGTCTTGCCAGTAACTAAAGTGCTCAACAGATTGGTGGTATTAAGAGTCTTGTAAAACACTCACTCATCATCTATACCGCTTTATCCTGTATTCAGGGTCGCGGGGACCTGAAGCCTATCCCAGGAGACTTATGGCACTAAGCAGGGTACACCCTGGACAGGGTGCCAATCCAACACAGGGCACACACACATACACCCACTCACACACTACGGGCAATTTGGGAATGCCAATTAGCCTAACCTGCATATCTTTGGACTGCGGGAGGAAACCGGGGTACTCAGAGGAAACCCACCAAGCACGGGGAGAACATGCAAACTCCATGCACACAGAGACGGGAATCGGGCCTGGCCGGGAATCAAACCCGGAACCCGCAGGTGCAAGGCGACAGTGCCAACCACTACACCACCATGCCGCCCTTGTAAAACACATTGATGTTTAGTAGATTACCCTGTCCAGGGTGTACCCTGCCTCGTGCCCTAAGCCTCCTGGGATAAGCTCCACGTCCCTGTGACCCTAAATACAGGATAAAGCGGTATGAGAGAGTGAGTGAGTGAGTAAGTGATTAGAAGATTAAGATGATCAGTTCAACTCTCCTTGTTTTTGTGGTTTGAAAAATCTTCTACACTTCCCCTGAAGAAGAGGTACAGTAAGTCCCCTTACTTAGGACATTCAAGTTACGAATTTCCACAGATCTATGAACACTCGTAGATGCGAACAAATTGCAGAAGTAGCTCACGTGTATTGTATAAAAGATAGACACTGCACTGCTCCAGATATCAATATTTGCAATTATATACAATATTTTCAGTGTGTAAGTGAATTTATAAAATGTCTAAAGTCCGGTATATTGTATGTGCGTGTGGGGGTGCGCGAGAAATGAGTCGGCCTTAAACGGTTTCAATGAATCAGTCCGGGAGCGCAATGATAGAAAATGTCTGTCCTGTAAAGTTGTCCTGATGGTGAATAATCCTAATTTCGAAAAATCCTCAACAAAACAGAGTTCAAAGTCCAGTACAGTGGAAAACAGCTCTGAAACAAAAAGGCGTCCGTTCAATGTGTTGTCCCTCCTCCTGGGTTGGATTTACGACGAGGTCAGCAAACTCATTAGGCATGTTTAATAAGGCTTACATGTGTTACACGTGATATCAGTGTGGGGAAAGGGGACAGATGTACCACTCAGATTTAGCCAAGTGGATTGCTGGTATGCTTTAGTTTGTATATTCGTGTCAAAGGTGTGTAAGACTCACTCTGTCAGACTTAAGAAAAAATCCGACTTACGGACGTGCTCCTGGAACAGAACTTGTTTGTAAGTCGGGGACTTACTGTATTGGCTAAGCTGAACGTGCTTCCATTAATGTACTTTTACTTCTTGGAGAAGAATACAATCAAGTTTAAAATTTGAAAAGATCTCTTTAAAAAATTGCATGGCTCAAACCCCATAACTCAGCTACAAGTGACGGATAAGAAGTAGAAGTACTTTAAGTTTCAAGTTTTATGTTGACTTCAACACTTCAACATAAAATTTGAAACTTAAAGTACTTCTTTTCTGTCAGTTGTTGCTGAGTTATGGGGTTTGAGCCATGCAATTTAAGAGATCTTTTTAAATTTTAAACTTGTTTGTATTCTCCAAAAACAGCTAATGTTTTCAGAGTGTAACTGTACCCAACGGCTTCTTGCTCTCTAGCTGACCCTTGAAAATTGGATACCAGTTGGATGATACCTTTCATACAAAGTAATCCATAGACTTGATTCCTGGTATCGTACAGTAGTGCCTTCGACCTGTTTTGTTTTTCCCATTTTCTACAGGACATTGAAGTAGTCAATAACAACCCTTGGGCCTATTGACATGAGGACTGAGAAGGTCTTTGTTCTTGTGATCTTATAAAGCAGGTGCTGTGATTGCAGCAATATGTTCTTGCTCAGTACGGGATCAGACTCAATCAACAGCTTCCAGACTGCTCCTCAGAGCACCAGAGGTCTTTTGTGATGCTAACACTTGATGACTTTGTGACTTGCAACATGCTTTGTGGAACAGTTGAGCGTCACTATGAGTTTGGCTTCAGCATAACATCCCGACACCAATAGTCAACTTGAGAAGTAAATTAATTTTTTAAGATAATTTTTAATATTTAATTTACAATATTTTAGCCAATAATAAAATGTTAGGCAGTTAAATTTAACATTTGCACTAAAGCAATGCATCTGGTGAAACATTCACATATTGTGGATAATTTCGACAAAGGATCATTAGGATAACATCAACGCCTTGTAACTTTTAGGAATGATATATATTTGAATAAGATTTGTTTTGTGCTTTAAACATGACTCCAGAAAGCAGTTGAAAGCAGCGAGGTCCTCGACGCATGACGCAGATTGTATCCTATTTCTTTGCACCCTTTAATGAAGCCACATAGCTACCCGCTGTCCTTGGAGTTAATGCTACATTCAGGTGACCTTTCAGTTCACAGAACAGAAATGGTGACGCACTGCGAAATGAATTAAAGAAGGGAAAAAAAAAAAACCCTGAAGGTTATTTTTAACCATTTCACATAAAAGTAAACAGAACAAACACTCAAAAACATGCAGTCTTCATGAAAGCAGCTGAAACAGGTGTCCTGCCTTTAAAACATGTTGCAGTATTGATGTGGGATAAAACATTCATGCAGCAAAGAGCTTCCTCTGTTCAACAAGTCTAAAAGCTCTGCACTGCATCAAATCAATAAATCTGTATCACTTAATATTTCAGAATCCCACGATACTGTATGTATATCAAATGAGAACACGAAACAGAGACTGTCAATTTATGGTCGTGTAAACAGTGTGGCATTTAAGTGTCCATGCTGAATCCTTAAAGTCTTTCAAACCAAGGTTGAGTGTAGAGAATTAATACGAGTTAAATGAGCTCATTAGCTTCCACACCTTTCTCTCAGCTGAATCAATCCTTAGACTATTTTTCTGTTTTGTTCAGTACAAATGATTCATGTGATGTATGACGTCAGTCCTTTTTTTTTTTACTCAAGTTACCCTCAGGGTTGCACAGGTTTGCTCAGTTTGTTAGTGAATAGATGAGACCACGGGCTGATGTTGCAACTGTGCAACGCTCTGTTACGGTAGATGTGATTGATGTACATCTCTCGTAGACAACGGAGGCGTTATTGTTGCTCCGATGCATTTGGCTATTTCTTTCCTGTGAGTTTTTTCTCTCTTTTTTTTTCCACAAAAAAGCGCCAGGATAAACACATTTGTTTAAACGCATTGCAAACGGATTTTTCATGTGTTGCTGGGCATAAACAAATTGTATCCAAGTTAAGATTGTGTAATTGCTTTGCCATTGTACATTTATCAATTTCCTGTGCTCTAATTGATTTTTAGGTTACTTAAGAAATTACTTGTACTTACTGTAAACACTCAACATTCTATTCACTACATTTCAAAATTCATATAGTCAACTAAGGGCATTTTTTTAGCTTTAGATAACTAAATAAAAATACTTTAACAGAGCCAATGAATATATTGTAAGTATGGACCAGCATGGCTTCCAGTCACATGCCTTTACAGTATGTAATTGATTTGAAGCCGGCTCTTCAGACCAGAGACTACAGAACTAGAGGCATTGAATAAGAAAGGCGAAGGATTTTCACCAACATTTATCTCTTTTTTTATTTCTTTTTTTATTGTAATCTGCTCTAAGGCTTAAATTTTAAAGCCTTGTATTTGTAGCACTCCTGGGAACCAGAGTCTTAGAGCCTGCAAATAAACTTCATTTTTTGGCATTTTTTCCATTTTCCATTTAATTCAGTAGCAACTAATAATTACTGTCTTATTTGTCTGGAACAGCTATATTAATAATAGGTTTTGTAGTATTAAAAAACTACTGAATTTTCTTGCTAAAAGATATTGCTAACAGATCATTTAAACATCATGTCTCATAAAAAAGCATTTCTCCTGCCAGACTCAAACACTCAAAAACTCAAATGGAGAAGAAGAAGCAATACTTCAGTACTAAATGCAAGATAAACATGACAGATGGAAGTTTTTTTTCCTGAGAATTTTGCTGGTATTTTTGTCAATTTAAAATTTGTCAAGTTTAGATCATTTAATATGTTTAAGTTTACCTAAGTATTTTTTTTTCAACGTAAATTGATTTTGAATCCAAAACTGACCCATCGATTCAATCAATTGAATCAACCAACAAATGATTATTATTGCATTGATTTATATTATTTATGTATTTATTTAAGTACACAAATTCTGTAACTTATAGTAAAAGGTACAGATACTCTAGGTAAAATATTATTGAAGTTAAAGTAGAAGTCCTCCATTTACATTTCTACTCGGATAAAAGTCCAAAAGTACTGGATGATGTACTTACTGTAAGTATCAAATCTTTGTGAGCTTGTATTAGCTCACAGTAGCCTTTAAGTCACAGTAAAAGTCTAACCCTAATCAAATCACAAAATGATGTATAATACTCAACAGGTGACGATATAATTTCTTCAAATGCTGCACACCACTGTGGTTATGTAACACAATTCCATGCACAAGTGGTGCAAAGTAGAGGTACAGATATTTGTTTAAAAGTAAAGTAAGTGAAGCAAACATCAAGTAATAAAGCTACTCAAGTAAACCACAGATACGTGAAAACTATACTTAAGTACAGAAAAAAAGTTAATGCATTTAATTAAAGTCCACCGCTGTTTACGTCCCAAACGCTGAAGAGCATTGATCTTGGCATTAATCTAAAATATGACTGAGGAAGATGTGTAATTTAGGATGTCCATGTCAAAATCTTTAACTTCATATTATTTTTACTGCTGATGCTGACAGTTTAAGCAAAACATCCTGAAAGTGTAAGAGCTTAAATTGTCTTGTACTGTGAATATAAAGTGGGACAAAATAGGCCACACATACTTTTCACATTAAGTGACCTAAATTTGTTCAATACAAATGGACACTAGAAGGTGTAATATCGCTAAATATTAAATTATAGTTCATTTCCTGTTATGATTAGCATGAAGACCAGATCACATTTTATAAAGCAATTTATGCAGTAGTGTAGATAATTTTCAAATGATTTGCAAAAACAATTTTCTCACTAAGTGTAATATTTTTTTGCCACTGGCTATTTTAATCAGTTTCTTATGAATCTCACATTTGATTAGGTTTGTTCAAAACCGATTAAATTAGATTTCATCTGGTGAGGAAAGGTTTCTATTTAAATTCAGTCTAACCAAGTAAGAACTGCTGCATGGTTTAGTCCTAGACTGTGACAAATTTTGAAAAATTGCTTCTAGGTGTGACTTTGATTCCAACTTATTCCCCCTGTAAAAATATAGAAACAATGGAGCTGCACATACTGATAAAGTATGATGGGGACAAAGCCGTGGCTCTACCTCTGACTTATGTGCTGCATTGATGGAAGGGTGAAATCCTCAGTCAGACATAAGGGGAGAAAAGTGTGGAAATTTTTCCCTCTGTGGTTGCATGGGAATGAAAAAAAAAAAACTGCAACATCACAGTGATTATTTGGGGTTTTATTTAAGTCCGACAACTTAAGTTTAGAAAAATGTACTAAAAACGTATGGCCATAACATTCTAATTTTAAAATTTAAACTCACACCATGGAGTAAATAATAGTACTAACAGCACTAACATTAATCTCAGTAAAACACTGCAGAGTTCACTAAAGCTCACATTTTCTCTGCTTCTGCATGTTATTAGTAGTGAATTCTGGCTTCTTTCATGGACTTACACACAAAAAAATGTTTTTGCTTCTGTTTATTTTTCTGGTGCTTCAATGCAACTCTTTAAATGCTGCTTCCTCCAGACCGAGGGTAATAATGCACAGACTAGTACACGAGTCTGAATCCTGGGTAATAGATGATGGTTTATTGGTGGGGTTGAATTTCCTTTTTCTCAAAAAATGTGGGATGATGTCCAGCAGTCCCCCTGCTGATCACACCCCTGCATTAATGTGATATCATAGAAGGCTAACAATATTATATAGCAATATAATGGGACTGGTGGACAGGACATTCAGCAGTGTTCACATTTACTCTCGTGATATACCTACAATATTTAACTCATACTAAACTGGACTATTATGTATGTATAATCACATTCTGACCATTTTAAAGGCAATATAGTATGCCAAAATAACTTTTTATACATTCAGATGGGTTTCCAATGTGTAAACAAACAAAATGTGAAGAAAAAAAACATTACATGCGTTTTGTCCTTTTTTTTATTTTTGTTTTTTTGATTTGGCTTAAACAAGCCAATTTGACCCCCCAACGTGACATAATATAGGGGAAATGGCTCGTTCAGAGGAGGAGTGAAACAGAGAATTTGTGGTATAACAAATGCATTATCTAAGAGATCTTTCAGCTGGAGATTTAACACACACACACACACACACACACACTTTGTGGTTTCTTTGAGATCTGTGAGAACTGGTAAAAACAAATAGTAAAATATATCACACTTAAATTTTCACATATATCAAAAATATTAGAAAAAGTAGTATCAGCTCAAATATGCACATTCTTGCAGGAAAACAACATCCTTGAAGAAT
>JAOVVA010146548.1:0-10331 GCA_028565275.1 Leiocassis micropogon | reverse complement strand
TGTAGTACCTTTGTCAAGAACATCAATAATGCTGCAAGTGGATGATGTGAATGGCATTTCCTCCTCATTACCAGGTAATTGTTGTTGCAGTGTCAAGGTGGATGGTACTAAAAACATACAGTAAACATATTTAGTCAAAAAAATTTCAAAGAGCACATATGTACTGTATCAGTAAACTAATTTCATTAGGACTACATCTAACATGCTGAGTATCTTCTGTCTGAGGCAGTGGTGCTAGGGACTTAAGCAATGCTCCTATTTATAGAATTATATGGTAATCATCTTAATTTATTATTTATTATTAGTTTATCAACTGGCTATGTTAACTACTTTCTAGAGTTGTAAAGTAAATGTATTGATATAGTAACACTATATGTAACATGCTGAGCTTACCATTTTCACTGTCAGAAGGATGGACTGGGGTACTGAATCTCCCTGAGGTGATGGTGGTGGTGACAGGAACTTAAGCAATGCTCCTGAATGCAGAAATATATGATTAGCATTTTAATTTAATCGTTTTAATTTAATTTAGTTTATTAACTATTATGTCATTGTTAGTTGACAACTAATTATGTTAACTCAACTATTTTAATGTAAAAGAGCTAAATAAAAATGTCAACTAAGTAAATGTAATGATATTTATTTAAATAGTTTTGTGAGCTCTCCACTGGCAGCAAAACCAAAACTTTCCAAGTGGTGATGTTCACCTGATTAACATTATCACCTACTGCAGCCTATTAATACCTGCATAAAATACATGCTGCTGCTACAGTACGTGTAACCCCAGCTAGTAACACTATTAGAAATTACACAATCTAGAACATTATTAAACGAAAATAAGATGGAACAACAAAAACACTGGTTTGTCATATAATTATCATTAAGTCATCAATGATCATTATCTCCATTACTTAACTTACTTATGTTTCCTCTTTTCCTCATCTTCTTGGTTTTTTTCCCGCTTTTGGCTGCCAGATGGATAAGTCCTTTTAATTTTTATAAAAGCCTAGTAATAAGTGCTGCTGTGCCAGTTTGAAAACCGCGGCTGACGCATCACGAAGAACAAGCAAAAGCACATGCAGCGTAATGCGAGAGGGCGCCCTCTAGGGGGGATTCAGATATATCGCTCCATGTTGCGTGTATGTTTTTAATAATGACATTTCAAATTGTTCAAATAGTCAGCTGTCTGGGCCCCCTCAAGATGCGGGGCCCCAGGCAATTGCCTGTATTGCCTGCCCTATTGCTACGCCTCTGGGTACAGGGACTGAACTGAACATGATGAGAGACAAAATGTCCTTCAGGAAGCCTGGAGAACTCTTCGTCAAGACTACATTAAACACACAAGAAGGTCTAGCTCTTTCTACACTTACATTTACATTTAGGCATTTGGCAGACGCTCTTATCCAGAGCGACTTACAAAAAGTGCTTTAAAGTCTACATCATTGGATACATACTTAGACTGGGTTAACTAGGTTAATAACTAAGTGCCATTAGTCCAACAACTGATAAGAGGTTTTTGTTTTTTTTTTTCTTTCTAGGCGAAATATGAAGAAAAGAGAAATAATCAGTGTGTGTAGGGGTGAATACTTTCGGGACAGACTGTATCTACAGTATGTGAAATGATAATCTGGAACTTTGTGTTTTTAAACTACAGCCATGAATTTGTCTTCCTCTAGGTGGCGCTGGAGTGAGCTCTCTTCATCTGCTGGTCCTCGTCTTGTCACTTCTCTCATTTTTACTCTGTCATGACTTTGGAAGGGAGTTAAAATGATGTAAAACTCAGGTGTGAACTGTAAAGTGTACTGTAGATGTATTTATTTTAAAGTTTAGAGCGGTGAAGCCTGGAGTGATGAGATACTGAACTTTAGTTAAACTGATGGAGGAGAGGATTTAAGTACAGGAATGTGTTAGACTCTGGGAATGTTGCATTAATTAACAACTTTTTTAGGTTTTTGTTTCACTACATCATCCCTAAAACCAGAACCACACTAATAGAGAAAAAAAAAAATAGGAAAAAAGGTACTTATTGGATATTAGAGGAAAACAACAAGGAACTTTATAGACTAATAAATGTTAAACTTTACACTAAAATGTAAAAAGATTTGTTAGTTTTGGTAATTTTAACATAAAATTGTCTATTTTAGAAAACAAAACTTTTATGATATATAGTTTGACATTTTTTTTTATCATAATCTATATGCTACAATAACTGTGTAGTTCAGTATCTGATGGAATACAGGCTTCATAAGTCAAGATTAAGTTTTATTTACTCATGATTTATATTGACAAAAAATCTTCCATAATGTGAAGTTAATGGAGTTATTGGTAATTTTATCTACCAGTTTATAAATATAAAAAGATGTGCAAGTTTGTCTTCTAATAAGAAAAAAAACCCTTTATAAAAAATCATAATAAATTTGTTCAAAAACCTCTCCGGAATATCTCTATTTCTTTTATTGTATATTGAAGAGAGAGAGAGAGAGAGAGAGAGAGAGAAATCTCTGTTCTAACCCATAGAGGGCAGTTTTTGAAAGTTTTGTTTACATCTTTTACAAATATGAATTAGTATTAGTCTTAGTTAGTCTAGTATTAGTGTTATTACAATTAATACTACTACAATAATAATAATAATAATAATAATAATAATAATAATAATAACAGGAAAAAGGAAGAAGGAAAAACACTTTACCATAGCTTTAAATTCATAATACCAGAAAAGAATAGAAATTATAAATAAATAAATAAACTACTTAAAAAAAATAAAAAAAATAAAAAAAAAACTACATATTAGGGATGTTCAAGTCAAACTGGGACTAAATTGTTCTCTTAATTTTTTTATCAGTGTATAATATAATAATAATAATAATAATAATAATAATAATAATAATAATATCACACACTGAGCTAAATGTAAACACACAATGACATTTCCAGGCCGAGGTGGTTCAGAGCTCACTGCAGTCCTTGAAAATCAATGTCGCCCCCTGGTGGAAGAGATCTGTCTGTGAGAACTGAACACACAATCATTCACCAACATCACCTGAACATTACAGAAGCTCGAATGGGAGTTTCAGTTAATGTTTACACAATGCAGGAGAATAGTAATGAGAAGAATGGAATTTGTGTGAAAATATTCCTTAGAGTCACATGTAAACAAAAGATAGTTATTTTAATATTTAATATGATGCAGTCATGACCTAAATTTCCCTCTGGTCAGTAAAGTTTAGTCAGGTGAACAGCAGGAAGCTTGGCTACTGATCTTTGTACTTTTTGCTGGATGCATTGTTTAATTTAGTTTTTTTCTTAATTGAGCCGCTTCAGATTACTTCTACTAGATTACTTCTTTAAATTATTAAATAAAGATTTTTGTGGAAAACTAAATACTAAGTTACCAATAATATCTTAATTGCTTCATATTTTTATAGACAGCGTACAACATGAAAAATATAATTAATGTTTTATTGTGATTTAATTTAGAATATGTTTACATTTATAATAAATCAGAAATAAACATTTAATATTAAATATTTTTTTTAATAATCGATGAGAAAGTTAAGCTTTAAGTGAGAAAATCTTTAAGTCACACAGTACATCTTTTATCTTTAATTATTCTATCATTAAATCATCATAACTTTACTAAGTTTTAAACACTCTATAGATCTATAGATCATGTTGAACGTCGGGGTTCAGGAATAAAACAGTCCCTGTCTGTAAACCTCCACCAGTCACACTACAGAGTCTCCAATCATAACCACATTACTAACACATTACTGATTGCACATTAGTGTGGGGTGGGGTCGGTGTGATGGTGGGGGACGGGTTTAATGTACAGGAACAGACAGAGGAATGATGAGATGGACAAGCGGACTCTCAGTTTTCCACCATGACAGACTGCAGGCTGTGAATCAGAATAAATACTGACTATCTGAGCTCAGAGCTGGACTTTACTGCAGTGGACTTTATTAAAGCAGATTGTACTGTAGTTAATAAAACTTGTATTATTTCGGCAATGTAAAGAAAATGTGCAGGGGGCTTTACTGGGAATTAATTAAATTAATAAAAAAAATAATTAAATAAAGACATTTACAGTAACTTCTAAAAAGGGAGGTCCCTGCCTCTGTGTTAAACTTTAGCAGTTTAATGATTGGTCTAACTGTTGGTGTGTGTGTGTGCGTGTGTATAGTGGGTGGATCGGTGTGATGTACAGTAGTAGGAAGTTTGCACTGTGTCTTCTTTACTGTTGTACTGTATAATGGAACTAAAGCAGTACCGTGTGATACAGTACAGTTTATAAAACTCTAACATCACTGTATTGTAAAATAATACTCATATTAAATCCTGATGAATTTGATAATAAAAGCCTCTTGGATAGATTAGAAATCAATCTTTATGCCTGCCATCGGTGTGATGTAGCAGGAAGTTTGTAATACGATATTATTTTCCTGCCAAAAGTTTGCTCGTGCCTGAAGTACAGTTTTCTCTAGTGCTTCTGGTCTACACCTGAATATTATTGCTCCTTCATGAAAATAATGACATCCAGTTTAACAATTTCCCAGTAATGTAAACTGTACAGGTAAATAATTTCTTCCTAGTATGTGATTATCTGATTAAATGAGATCTGACTGACTGTTACAGTATAAAGAGTTTGTGTGGCATTGAGCAAACTGTTGCATGTTTAGTAAGACTAATAACCTGATGCTTGGCTAAAGTAATATGTTTTGTTGCCAATAACAGGCATAAATTAGCCTGTTATTGGAAGATGATGATCTCACTTTAGAGAAAGCTGTAATTCTAGACACTCAAGTTGAGTCTGCTGCACAGTGTGCTGCTAAATTAAACACTGCACGTGAACCAAGTGTAAGCAGTGGGGGCGTGACCCAAGAATACACACACATTCACAGAGCAGAGGCAAATTTATTGTCAAACGTGGACATACAACATGCACAACCTCAGGTGCAGCGGCGGTGTGGAAATTGTGGCTCCACTAGACACTCATCATGTGCCCCTGACTGTCCCGAATGAGGACAAATATGTCGACGCTGTCAGAAGCAGAACCACCACTGCAAAATCACTGCCGAACTTGACAGGCTGCTAGCAGAGGGCACTGTGGACGACTCCCCTAACGGCTAAAAAAAACAACTGGTGGACTAAGAGTTTGCGTAGACCTAAGGTCCGTCAACAAAGCAATAATACCAGATCGATACCCATAGCCATCAATCGAAGAGCTGACTACACACTTTCATGGCTCAACGATTTTTTCTAAACTCGACCTCCATCAAGGTTACCTCCAGGTTCCTCTCCATCCAGACAGCAGAAGCCTGACTGCATTCGTCACACATGCAGGCGTATTTCGTTATACGAGGATGCCTTTTGGACTCAGTTCAGCCCCTAGCGGTTTCGAAAAAAATCATGTCTATCATTCTGGCTGGCATTCCTGGCAATGCCATCTATCTGGATGACGTTATTGTCTATGCCCCGAATGCAGTGATTCACGAACAGCACTTAAAGGCTACTTTTGCTGTACTTAGTCGACATAACCTGACACTTAACGCAGAGAAATGTATATTTGCAGTACCAGAGGTTGACTTTGTTGGCTTTCATGTTTCAGCTGAGGGCCTTTCACCATTGCACTCCTATATTGAAGCTATACACCAGGTACCAGAACCTTCATCCGCAGTACAAGTGGCATCATTCTTGGGGATGACTACATACTATATGCGCTTTCTACCTCAATACTCCACAATTACATACTCCATCCGCCAGCTGCTAAAAAGGATGTGCCTTGGGCCTGGTCGTCGGCCTGCTCAGACGCAGTGCGCACACTTAAGGAACTGTTGACGAGCCCCCCTGTCTTAGCCCATTTCAGTCTTGACTGCCCCACGCTGGTCACTTGTGACGCTTCAGCTACGGCAGCTGGCGCGGTTCTCTCACAACTCCAGAATGGTGTCGAACGACCTGTGGCTTTTGCTTCCCGCGCGTTTACCCCAACGGAACAGAAGTACTCAACGGGAAAGAGGGAGGCTCTAGCTTGTGTCTGGGCCTGCGAACCCTGGAATGCCTATCTTTATGGTCGAAAATTCATCTTCCGAACCGACCATCAAGCCTTTAGTGCGCTTATGTCTCCTTCTAGGTCGGGCCACAGACCACTGCGCATGTACCGTTGGACTGATCGCCTCCAACAGTATGACTTTACAATACAGTATACATCAGGCAAAGAAAATGTAGTGGCTGATCTGCTGTCCCGTTCTGTGTCATCGCCCATTACCCCCTTTTAGGGGCCAGAGGACAGGGACCTTATTTAATTAGTGCATGCACCTCTGATGTCTTTCGTGTCCTTGGAATAACTTACAGAGGAGTCAGCTGCTGACCCCACCCTTTCTATGGTTCGCGAGTATGTCCTGAATGGCTGGCCAGCCCAATTTACAACAGATATCCAGCTGTACGCTCGAGTGAAACACAAATTGTCATGTTGGAACGACACATGCTTGTCCCGTGGACACTATGCCGTTATTCCTCCTAAACTCAGAGGACGAGAGCAGGCTATGGCACATAAGGGCCATCTTGGCATAGTTAAACTGAAGCAATGCTGTAGGGATCTCGTATGGTGGCCAGGGCTGGACAAAGACATCGAACAACTTGTTTGAGACTGCGTTCCATGTCTTGTAAGTGGGAAAATGGGTCCAACACCTCCGCCACCACTGGGGTCTCTGCCCTGGCCGACTCGGCCTTGGAACCACGTTCAACTGGATATCTGTGGTAAACTTCATGACATGCCCCATCATTTACGCTTCCTCGTAGTGGTCTATGATCTACACTTAAAGTGGCCAGAGGTTACAGCTGTGAGTTCTGTCACGTCCAGCTCCATCATTGACTTTCTGGAGGTGCTCTTTGCCCGTTGAGGTGTGCCAAGGACCTTGACGATAGACAATGGCCCTCAACTAGTAACTAACCACAGGGGTGTCACTAGCAAAACTAATGCTGGGGCGAGAGTTGGAGTTACCCTTGCACAGACTTTGCCCTCCTGTTTCTCACAGTGGAAGCCCTGTGGTGAAAGCCAAGGTGCAAGGACAACAGCTCAAGGCACAAGGCAGATACAATACAAGGAAAAGAGTCCAGATTCTCAAACTCTTTCCAATGGACTAGGTACGAGTTCTGTGGCCACAGCAAAAAAACAAGCTTTGCACTTTCTGGTCACAACCCCAGCAGGTACGGAAGCAGTTAGGTTTATAGAATTTTATGTATTTTTCTTAATTTTTTAAATAATCTGATCTTATTTGTTTGCTTGTTGCAGAAAATCTTTACACACTCCACAGGAGTCTTACAGACATCATGACCCTCCTGTATATTTATATCTTCTGTGTCGCTGCCTGTGTCGGTGAGTGACCAGGATCTGGAAGACCAACAATACATAGGTTTTCTACAATTAAAAACATGCTATAAATCATGTAAACTGTAATGTTTCCCTCTACAGACTCCATCAGTGCAGTTCCTCACATAATTGTATCAGCTGAAGTGGGTTCCACAGTCGTCCTGCCGTGTGAATGGAGAGATCAGTCCATTACAACACCTCATGTGGACTGGTCTATCGGTCGTGAGTTTGTGTTTGAGCGACAGGGTAATAACTTGTCTCAGGGTGAAGGATATGAGGGTCGTGTGGACGTTCCTGAGGACGAGCTGCTTAAAGGAAACTGTTCACTGGTGTTGGAGAACATCAGAGTTACTGATGATGGCGCCTACAGAAGCTCCATGCTGGTGAAAGACACAAAGACACCTGCCGTGGCCCAGAAAGTTCAACTCTCAGTCTACGGTAAGTGAGTTAGAATCAGATAATACTGCGTATGAGTCTGATACAAAACTGATAAGAGATCAGCTTCATCAGGTGAAGGAATATTAACACTTACTGAAGAATTTCTTTTGCTTTGCTTTTAAAATTTGATTTTTTCCCTCTAAAGACAAACCTGAATCACATTCAGATAGAAAGTCAGGTTCCTCAGGTGAGTAAATATTAAACTTATTGAAGTATTTCCTTTGCTTCGCTGTTCATCTCTTTTGTAAGGAAACAGGAAAAGTAATGAATCATGTAAAAATAATTATATAAATATGAATGTAATCACATCTCAAAGTAAATCATGTTTTGAAAAAATATATATAAAAAAAAAAAAAAATCTTATTTTTTCCATCTTAAAACAAACATGAAGCACGTAATCACATAAAAGATATGAATCGTGTAAAACAGATTTTAACATTAAGTTTCTTTTTCCTCTGAACACAAAGCTGAAGTGATATTAGACGAAACGTCAGGTTCCTCAGGTGAGTGAATATTAAACCTTATTTAAATGTGTGTTTTGTTGTACAGCTCACTGATGGAAACGTCACACACAGTCATGTGATTATGTGAGAGATGATGCGTTAACAAAATGAAATCACATAATAGGTGTAGGAAAATGTTACACACTGAAATTCCACACATTAAATAAAATAAACACACATTATAACACATCATGAGTGTGTGTGAGTGTGTGTTCAGGTTCTATAACTAATAACACATAAGAAACATCTATTTTAGAAAAGCTCAAAATGTTTATGATTAATAGATCATGTGTTACAAAATATATAAAATACAGAAATACACATAAATAAGATGTGCACTATTTAATATTTTAGTCTGTATGTTATACAGATTGAGAGTGTGTCTGTTTGAGATCAGAGGTGTCCATCAGGACTGAGATCCTGCAGAACGCTACAGTTTAAACACATGAACAGGAGATTTTTACTTCCAGTGTGAGAAATCAATCAGACACAAACCTGCAGGACAATAACAGATGGAAAGACTGTTGGAACAGCATACAAATCCTTTCTCAGGTTATTTATAAGTTGTTATGAATAATATTTAATTAATGAGAAGTGACATTTAAAAAAATAAATAAATAAAATAAAAACATAAACAAACAATGAATAAGTGAAAAGTGAAAAGCGCGGTGGTGTAGGGGTTAGCACAGGCTCGATTCCCGTCTCTGTGTGCATGGAGTTTTGCATGTTCTCTCCCCGTGCTTGGTGGGTTTCCTTCAGGTACTCCGGTTTCCTCCCACAGGCCAAAGACCTGCAGATTAAGCTAATTGGTGTTCCTAAATTGCCTGCAGTGTGTGAATGAGTATTTGTGTGTGTGTGTGTGTGTGTGTGCCCTGAGAAGGATTGGCACCCCATTCAGGGTGTACCCTGCCTCTAACCCTAAGTCTCTTGGGATAGGCTTTGTACAATGAAAATAAACATGAATCTAATCCTATCTAATCTAAGTCATTCCAAATCACTTTTGAACCATCCATGTTGTTCTGTTCATGGCTAATGCTAGCTACAAAGCGAACCAGCTTTTAGCACAAGTCTAAATTCCAAATTCCTCTCTAACTCCTGATCAAGGTCACTCTTTGGTGTGTGTGTGTGTGTGTGACAATTGATAAACCCTGCGTAGCTCCCTGGCTTTCTATTTAATGTTTTTGGGATTCTGATATTCAGTACAACAGCATGGCCTCGAGTGTGATATCGCTTAATTGAAAGATTAATTTAGAGATAAAATAAAATGATATTACTGATATGTGTAGAATGTGCTTTCTAAACACAGGATAATTAACCAGAGAGACATATAAAAATGTAAAGACACACATTTCAGCTATAAATGTGGAATTACAGTTAAATAATTTACCAAAACATCCATTATTGTTCTTATAAAGGTTTGTCAGTTTTCCAGATCAGTTTTAACAAATAATAATTAATAATCTCACAGCGGCAGAAGGATCAGTGCTAATATGACGTGCTGGTATTCGGTACAACAGCATGACCTCAAGCATGATATCGCTTATTTAATATGTACAGTGTCGTCATGCTAGTAGATCACTTTTGTAAAAATCTAATATATGAATTTAAGAGACTTTTCCCTGTTTGATAGCTTGATAGTTGTTATTAACATTTTGTTTATGTTAATTTTTATTTTGATACATTATAAGCATTGTAATATAAATGTAATATTAATAAATTAAATAAAACTCACTCTAATTTGGTTCAGTAAAGGTCTAGCATTTAGAGCACTAGTGTTCAGAGACTGTGGTGCACGGGAAAATAAGAGGAAATAAAGTTCCGAATGATGAAAACATTTGTGTGATGGGTTTTCTGTCACTCGTTTGCACGTGGCGTTTTGTTCCTGTCACCATGTGGGGTAATTAATCTGGTTATTGCCCTGACTCTAGTGTGTGAGCGAGGCAAGGGACTGACTGGGAAGCTCTCTCACTCAGGAGGACGAGATTAGGACTAGTGGACATTACCTCAGGTCACCTGCAGGG
>JAOVVA010146496.1:0-10331 GCA_028565275.1 Leiocassis micropogon | reverse complement strand
AGCCCCCTAGTGACGGGGAGGAATTGGCTACGACTAATATTGGGGAGAAAATTGGAAAAAAACCCAAAAAATATTTTTTAAAAAATAACTATTCTACATGTCAGCTAACTCGAATCAATCAGTCCTCTTTATCTTCCGGCATTGTCCCATCATGCCTCAAAAAAGCTGCAATTACTTGCGTGCAAAAACCTGGCGCAAACCTTAATAATTTCAACAATCTCCATCCGATTTTAAATAATTTTCATTTCTAATATTTTGGAAAAAGCAGTTGCAATACAGGTTAATACTCACCTCAGTGACAATAACCTCTTTGAATCATTTCAGTCAGGACTCCGTACTATGTAAACTGCTCTGCCAGTAGGGCAAAAACTTATATACATATATACACTTAATATGTTTTATTTCTGTGTATGTTTGATGATTTTGCATGACCTAAAACGTGTAATCAGCATTTACAAATCCCTTTTATTTAATGAAGGTATGAATGAGATGTGCAAGATATGGGATGTGTGATATAAATCGAAAGCTTGCTTTATTCAAAGAACATTGGTATAAACGGAAAATTGGTAGAATGAACAGAGCTCATGCAAATATACTTTATAAAAGGTATTAAAAACTCCAACCGGATGGGTCCCACATGACAGCCGAAACACCAGGCTAATGTATGCACAAAAGGGGGAACCACATGAGGTGTAGCTAAGCAACCACATCCGATTGGACCAATCACCAGTGGGACGGAGTGACTCCGAAGGGTCAAAAACCTAAGGTCCGAACAGCCTCTAAATGTCTGAAAGTCATGGTTGTCTGAGAGAAGCAAGCTCGGCCACTCTTTCGCTGCTCGTGCTTCCGCCCTTGCGGGCACTATGCCGTCTCTGCTGGCGTCATCCGCTCTTCAAGAACTCTCAACAAGACTTCGTGCCAGAACTCCAAAGTCCTGCAACGAAAAAACCCTTAAGGAACGGTAACCAAGCAACCATAATGTCACTGAAGGGCTTCATCACAACAACCGCACACCGAACAATCAGCAACGCCGTGATTCCCTTCACTGGAGGCAAACCACTGAATGAGAACGAAACGTAACGCATTAAACAAACAAAGCTTCATACCTTGCTAAAAACTGGTGCTCGCTTCATAACTTTAAGATTAAACCCAAGACTTTGCTCTTGTGACTTTCTTTGGTCTAGTTAGCAGTAGTAGATGAACTCCATTAACTTTCACCCTCCAAACCGTTTGTGTGTGTGTGTGTAAGTAGCGTAGTTTTATGTATCGTAGATTAGTCAAATAAATTCTTGTTTCTTTATAAAGAACTGTTGTCTTGGTCATGTATTTTAAAATCTAAACAGTTACCCAGATCTTACGTTACCTTGCTCATAATCAATAAATACCAGTTAGGTTTTGTATTATCCTTGTTGGCCGCAGGATAAACAGGATTGGTAAGATACACTCAGTTGTGCTATACGATAGACTTATAGTATATAAAGTGTATGCCTTAAATTGTAAATCAGTTAATCAAATTAACCCGAATCATTAAAGATTTGATTCACCCTTGACCCAGAGCTGAAACCCTACACATCGTTAGAAAATTCAGTATACAGTGAAACCTCATATTGCGAGTAACCTGGTTTGCGAGCGTTCCAAAAGATAGCAAAAATGTAAGAAATTTTGACTTGAAAAACAAGCAAGTCTTGGTTTACTAGTACCAAGTATCATGTGGCATGCAAGCACTTCTTGTTTTGATGCTGAGCGTCACGTGATCACAACTGAGCCAATGGTTTTTCTCTCTCTTGCGCTGCGGAATTATGGATAATAGTCTCCCTTGCTCTATCTTAATGCGCGTCTATCACTCGTGTAATCAACATCCGTGCACGCATGTACTGTTTACTATAACACTCTGACCATGTGTGTGCGTGTAAAGCATCTTTTATTTTGTGTTTGTGTGTGTGTGTGTGTGTGTGTGTGTGTGTGTGTAAAAGTTGTCCTTTCACGCGCGTGTTTAATATAACACACGTGCATGCATGTAAAGCAAAAGCAAGTGTCATTAGAGAGGTTAAAGTTCAACACTCTTTCTTTCTCTCAGCCTGCACTGTTTGTGTGTGTGCGCGTCATTGGACACTGTACCCCTCCCCTTCTCCTCTCGCCTTCACACACACACAGACACACACACTAACGGAAACAAGGCTCTGTCGCGATTCTTTTGTGTGTGTGTTTGTGTGTGTAGGCAAGAGGAGGAGGGAGGGGACGGGGTCTAATGATGCACGCGCGCGCACACACACACAGTGCAGGCTGAGAGAGAGAAAATGGATCTTTAACCTCTCTAACACACGCACACTCACAGAAGACTCACTGCTGTAAAGTAAAAAAATATAATTAACCTGCACTTTACCTTTGAAAAGAATCGTGACAGAGCCCTGTTCCGTCAGTGTGTGTGAGAAGACGAGGAGGAGGGGAGGGGCGCGGTGTCTAATGACGCACACACACACGTAAACAGTGCAGGCTGAGAGAGAGAGAAAATGGATCTTTAACCTCTCCAACATATACATACACAGCGCATGCGCGCAGAAACACTAATGGAAACACTTATCTGTCAGGATTTATTTTTACTTTTTTCACAGGTAAAGTACAGGTTAATTTGTTTTATTTTTACTTTATAATTTTGTATTAATTATTTTTATATATTAATTTTTTTGGAGGTGTGGAAAGAATAATCTGAGTTTTCATTATTTCTTATGGTGAAATTCACTTTGATATATGAACTCGCTTCCGGAACGAATTATGCCCGTAATCCAAGGTTCCACTGTATATTTCCATTGTTATGCAGATGATACACAACTTTATATCTCCACAAAGCCTGACTCAGCTCTTTCACCCTCCTGTCTCACCAAATGCTTAAACAAAATAAACACATGGTTTTCCTGCAACTCAACAGCAATAAGACAGAGTCAGAATCCACCTTATCCAAGTTCAACAGTTTCTCAGTCTGCATCGATGGTTACTCAGTCTCTCCGTCTTCTCAGGTCAAAAACCTGATGGTCATCCTTGATGGCACTTTGTCCTTTGAGGCCCATATAAACAATACCTGTCAGCTATGTAACATTTCTCGTCTTCGACCGTTCCTCACCCCACACACAATTCTGCCAACAATGCACTCATTCATGCACTTGTATTGATTACTGTAATTCACTTCTAACTGGCATACCACAAAAACTCCTACATAAACTTCAACTTAGCCAGAACTCTGCTGCCCGTATCATAACCCAATCACTATTAATTCATCACATTATCCCAACCCTTCAACAACTCCACTGGCTCCCCATCAAATAGCGTATAGAGTTTAAAATTCTTCTCCTCACTTTTAAAGCACTTCATAATCTCGCTCCCCCTTACATATCAGAGCTTGTTCAATTCTACACCCCCTCTCGCACTCTCCGCTCTTCTTCATCAAAGCTCCTTGACTAAAGCACCTAAATTCAATAATTATTAGATTTGGCCAAATACTTTTGATCATATAGTGTACACATAAAACATTTTTGAAGTTACTCCAAATCTCTCTTAATGTAAACCTATAGAGCAAGATCAAACATACCCTCCAAGACCACCGTCCAACATACTGCACAATAAACAGTTCAACGTAATGCATAACGTGAGTACAAGTGCAAATTGTGAGAGCTATAATTTCAATGAATAAGCAATGAAGCATGCACTATCATGTTCAACATCCTTCAGAGTGTGTGGTGATAATTTGGCGCTCTGAAGTAGTTAAGTCAGCCAAAACTACTAAATATAAACATACCAAAAAATGTCAAAGAAAGCTGAAGACAGCAGCATCTATCGTTAGCTCAGCAGTTAAGGGTATGAAATGTAGCACAATAAGCATTGATAACACTTTTTACGGACAACCTAAGAATCCTTGATAAAATACGTTCTCCCTCTATTTGTTATATGACAGATCCAAGACAAACAAAATACTTCGGAGAATAAAACTCCTCCCTGTACTCTCCTAGCATTATTTTTATCCAACGGCAGTCTTCTGGGTATGTGTGCTTCATAAAACAGCACATGACACATTACTTAAAGCTAATTAGGCCTCAGAACCATAAGCTGCTGAGACTGTAGCTCCATAGTGACCTGTTCCCATTCCAAGGACTCTTAGGACATTTGTGATTAAAACTCCTGTCGTGCAGAGAAACATACCTCTTTCTCATCAGTTGTATTTTATTATATTCTATTGTATTTTGTACAACTACTCTGCATGCCATAGCCCTTAAAACTCAGAGCATTTTAGCCATTCTTTGTTATAGGCAATATAGGCAATATAATAAACTGAAAACCAACTTCCCCAAACATGACTGAGTGAAAAATTATAAACTGGGTCACAAAGGCAAAGAAATAGCACACAATACACACAATCACATGTTTCTATGGTAGTTGTCAGTTGTTTAAAAAAAAAAAAAATAATAATAATAATAATAATAATAATAGCCAAAAAATAATAATAGTTATAAACAGTTAAATAGTTAAAAACATTTTTGCAACTTCAATCCCATATTCTGATAGTGGTCAAATTTACAGTTTATAAAAATAATAACTTGTTCTACCTGACATATCCAAAAACCCAAATACACAGTCTGAAGTCTAAAGCAGTATTGTACATAATCTTATATACCTACAAGCAGTATTGTGGGTATTGTGTGCGTCTCCCATGCCTCAGCTCAGTGTGCGTGTCATTTGTATAGTCAACATCCAGGCACACATATACTATTTGTCTGTCGGCAAGCTGGTGTGAAAAGAGTCTCTATTCTGTAATTTGGCAAGCTGGTGTGTCGGTGTGTGTGCGCGTGTGCCCGTGTGAGTGAGTATTTATCTGTAAACTGGTGTGTGTGTGTGTGTGTGTGTGTGTGTGTGTAAGTCATCCTACACAGTAGCCCAGTAGAGTCATGTCGTTAAAAAAAAAAACGAACAAACCATGCACACTGAATACTAAACCGTTCACGTGGTTTACAAACCGAGATGCACTTTTCTTAATGGCAATTAACATTCTGCGACCACCTGTCAGGCAGCTTAAACAAAAGTAAACGATTAGCAGCCAACATTCATACATAGTACAGTAGGTAGTCAACGAGAATGCCGCTTACCGCTGCGGCAAAACAACAGCGGCCAAAATAAATGAGTCGCATTTTAAAGTCATTCGTGAAATGACCGCCAGGTGGGGCAAAGTGACATTTTTATTCACCACAGTTTTTAAATGTAATTAGAGCTCAAGTCATAACAATATGTTGTATTGGAGAAATACTACCGTGATGGTAATTTCCACATCTAAGTACATTATACAACAAACATGAAAAAAAAAAAACATGAGACTTTTAGAACATTAGAATAACTCAGAAAATACACACGCTGGGTTGTTGCTGTAAACACATTGTTGGGTTGTTGATGCTGCGTCAAAATTCTGGGTTATTTAAATGAGATGTAGTGCGTCATTTACAAATGAACACCTGGTTGGGTTATTTTGACCCAACAACTGTTTTATTCGTTATTCTCTGGTTTCACCAATGGGAGCCTGCATAATGTTCGAAATATTACTGTTATTATAATAAATAATATATTGCAGACTCATCTTGGAAAGAACTTCTGAAAACTACCATTGGCTGTAATGTCTTTGTAGTGGTTAAAACAGCGGATGTATTTTATTTTGGGTATTTCTAACTGGCCTTCTTTAATTTAATATGGTTATAGTATAATATATTGCGGCTGTGTGACGCATCCTGTACTCTGCGTTCCAGACTCTTTGGTTGAGGCTGTTGAAGTTTTTTTTTGTCTTTGATGTTGACTACACAAAGCAGTGTCTGGGAGTTTCTCCAGCATACTGTATATCAGATTGATGGACATGAGTCCTCAACTGTTAAATTTCTGTTAAACAGTTTTTGAGCCCACATTTATTATTATAAAGTTTATATTTTATAAAGTTTTATTGTTCTTGTTTCTTAATGTTATTTTGAAGTAAAGGAAATACTAATAGTTAAAATAGTTTAATGGTTAAAATGAAGTTTAAATATTAAGATGTGGAATGTTTGATGTCATGTGGGCATTATAAGATTTGTATTGAAAACTTCTAAATAAAAAGGGGCAAATAGATGCAGGATTATTTTTATACTCTAAATAAAAATTCTTTTCTAAACGTAGGCTATTGTTGTTTACTTACAATATTTGTAAATTTAATTTAAATGAGGTTTGGGCTCGGGATATTGAGCCGTCATCGTGATCCTCCGCTTTAATTTCCTACGTAGTCTTTTATTGCTACTGTGTATGCATTACAATGTCAGACAACATTCAAATAAAAATAATTTACCCCTCCCCATGTGTGAATCAGCTCACCTATACATTCAGAGAAACTAAAATGCACCCCTCCCCACTTTGAGACCCTCTTGGATCTGTGGCTCTTCTGAAGACCTGCAGTGCTTCAGGCCTCTTCTTAAATTTGTGTACATTTCAAATCTTCTGGATTCTAGATTATAAAATTGACATTGTTACCGTTTTTAATACCTGGAATGGATTTTCCTCATCATAATATGCGTTGTATTGTTTTTTTACTCATTTTATACAAAATAATTTTCTTTATAATTATAAATAAAAAAAATATTCCATTTGTATTTTCCATTAAACAGCATAAAAGATTATGGGTTGTGTATAGGGTGATATAACGCATTTTATGATAAGGAAACTTTCCATCTCTTCAGTGATTAAAAAACGGTAACAATGTCAGTTGTTAAATCCTCAGAAGCTCAGTGGTCCGCGCACAACCTCTCGCAGGCGAAACTTTCTCGGAATACACCGTTTTCACAGGGCTGATTTAGGTTTAGTATTCAGTACGGAGCGTTTGTTCAGTTTGTATATCGGTCATGTTACAACTATAACACTCAGAAAGATCTTTTATTTGGGGTAAAGTGACTGATGTGCTGATGAACATTTTTCAGCAGAGCCTCTGTTTCACTGAATAATTCACGACTTTTCATGAATATGTAAGACCTATTGACACCTCGCAGGTGACACCACACACACTCAACAGACTTAGATCACAGAAAGCAGTAAATGCTCATTGCTGCATTGTTTGGGAGAGGGAAATCATCAGCATGTCCCTCTCCCAAACAATGCAGCAATGAGCATTTACTTACATCTGAACAGAGTGGTTTACATAAATGATCAATAGCTCATAGTAGAAACACTGAGGCTTTTCACTGAACGATTTACCCTGGCAAAAAGCCGTCTAAGAAAAGTGGCAACTGGCACGCCTAACAAAGATGCAGGATTATTTTTTATAGTCTAACTAAAAATGCTTTTCTCAATGTTGGCTATTGTTGTTTACTTTATTTGTTTATTTAGTTTAAATGAGATTTGGCACCGGGATATTAAGCCGGCATCATGATCCTCCTCTTTAATTTCCTATGTAGTCTAATCAACACTGCATAAAGTTTTCTAGAGCGCACCGGCAGAAGTAGACTAATGATTATGAAAGCGTCAGGGAAAAACAGCATGGATACAGACCCTGACCATTTTAATAATTCATTGATAAATTTGTGATTTCTTTGGTTTCGGCTGTAGTGATGACTCCGCAAGCAGTAGATGTGCCTATAATTCAAGTTCAAATATTAAGGTTTACATAAAACCTTAATATTTGTAATTTGTTTCATACAAATTACATAATGTAATTTGATTTCCATTAGTTTACCATTTTGCCTGCAGTCTGAACAAGGCGTAAGAGAATATTAGAATAAATGTACAAAATATTTTTATTCAGCTCACAATAAATTAATAATATTTAAAAAAGTTTTATTATTCTTAAATTTATTTTGAATTAAATTAAATAATAGTTAAAATAGTAAAATAAATAGTTTAATGGTTTAAATATTTAAAATAAATAGATAAATATTAAGATGGGGAATGTTCGATGTCATGTGGGTATTAAAACCTTTGTATTGAAAACTTCTAAATAAAAAGTGGCAGCTAGCATGCCTAAAAATAGATGCAGGATTATTTTTATAGTCTATATAAAAATGCTTTATAAATTTGTGTTTTCCTCTTTAATTTCCTATGTAGTCTAATCAGCGCTCAACTGCACGCGTAAAGTTTTCGAGAGCGTGGAGGAATTGTGTTGTACTAAATAATATTTATGCAGTATAACAACGGCAAGGTGGTTGTTCTTTTAAATTTTCTGAATTCTAGATTTTAAAATTGACATTGTTACCATTTTTAATCACTGGAATGGAAGAAATTTTCCTTATCATAACAAATGATATTTTCCTTATCATAACATGCGTTGTATTGGTTTTTTTAATCACTCTGCACACAATTTCTTTTGGTATTTTTATAGAATGTTTTAATTTTAGATTTTATTAAATAAATAAATCAACCAAATAAAAGTATTCCATTTGTATTTTCCATTTGTAAAAAGCATAAAAATCCTGGGTTGTGTATAGAGTGATTAAAAACAATACAAGGCATGTTATGATAAGGCAACTTTCCATCTTTTCCACTCCAGTGATTAAAAAACGGTAACAACGTCAGTTTTTGAATCGGCAGAAGCTCAGTGGTCCGAGCACAACCTATTGCGGCTGTGCCTTTCTCTGAATACGCCGTTTTCACTGGGATGGGGCTAAGAAATCTCAGTTTAATAATCCTCGCGCCTGGTTTAGGTTTAGTATTCAGTGCACATATTATTTATAATCTAAATAAAAATGCTTTTCTAAACGTGGGCTATTGTTGTTTACTTACACTATTTGTTAATTTAATTTAAATGGGGTTTGGGTTCCAGATGTTGAGCCATTATCCTCCTCTTTAATTTCCTACGTAGTCTAATCAACGCTCAACCGCGCGCATAAAGTTTTCCAGAGCACCAATCAATGATTATGAATGCGTCGGGGGAAAAACAGTAAGGAAACTGACTCTGGCCATTTAAATAATTCATTGATGAATTAATTATTTCTTTGTTTTCAGCTGTAATGATGAAGGTGATCATGTCATCTCGTGATCTTCGCTGCAGCAGATATGCCAGACATTTCACTTTCTAGAATGATGTATTTTTCACGTCTGTGAGGCAAGGATACATGGAGTTTCGGTTCATTTTCTAACGCGCTCAAGTTCACCAAAACCAATAAAGAATAGCGCACCCTGTTTGCTTTCATTATTTTATAAAATCATATCGTTTTGTCGTCATTGTGAGTGCACTTAAATGAAAGTAGAGTCTAATAAAGGCTATGTAGCTTATAAAGTTTTATTATATAGTTTTTACACATTGATCTGACAATACCTGTGGCACACCTACTTTTTCTGATGCACACCCAGAGTTTTCAGGCGACGCGAGTGTTACACATGATAAAATATAAAAGCTCACTGTGATAACTATTTACTTTGCTTAAATTCGATGCAAATAGGAACGCCGAAATTTGTACTGTAATTTTAGTACTGTGATTGTAAATTCCTTTAATGTTTCACTTCTATTTTATAAGGTTTTGCCAATGGTAGTACAGCGCAACGGAGGTGCTACTGGGATGTAAAAATGTAATTTGTTAAAACATTTTCATTATTTATTAAAGACCATTATGATAATCATAACAGCCTACTGCATTAATTCTTATAATAAATTTTTAAAAAACATCGACATCTGCTGACGAAGGAGAACGTCCTGACAATGTTTATTTAGTTTCATTTCAGTTAATAAATCTACTACAAATTTAAAGAACACAAACCCTACATGCATAGATTTTCTAATTATACATGATAAAATCTTTTTCTTTTTTTTTTTGTTGCTCAGAATGAGGTTTTTCTTGTCTCATGAGACTGAATTGAGCTGTCTCATTACAAGCTCAACTTAGTCTTCTCTATTTCTCCTAAACCCCACTCAGGAGAAACAAAGACATAACTGAGACACAACCCAAGACATACTTTTGAGAAACATTTAAGAAATCTGAGGTGTACATGAGAAACAGGACAGCATTTAAAGGAGAAGCAAATGAGCCATATATAAGACCAAAATGAGATTAAAACGCTATAAATGAGGTGCATGAAACACAAATAATAAATATTATAGTTTTATTGAACATATCAAAAATCCTCAATTAACAGCATACTGTGTATTAAATTTACAATTCACACAATATAACAGACAGCAAAATCTGGCTGATACAAAATGTCACCCAACCTGACAAAGATATTAAGTGTCACATCTCAAAAAGATATTAAGCTTAACTCAAAGTACAGTGAAGGAAATAATTATTTGACCCCTCGCTGATTTTGTAAGTTTGTCCAATGACAAAGAAATGAAAAGTCTCAGAACAGTA
>JAOVVA010146385.1:7500-10334 GCA_028565275.1 Leiocassis micropogon | reverse complement strand
TTTGTTCTTTTGTTTTCGGGTTTTGTTCTTTTGTTTTCAAATTTGTTCTTTTGTTTTCAAATTTGTTCTTTTGTTTTCGGTTTTGTTCATTTGTTTTCGGTTTTTGTTCTTTTGTTTTCGGGTTTTGTTCTTTTGTTTTCGGGTTTTGTTCTTTTGTTTTCGGGTTTTGTTCTTTTGTTTTCAAATTTGTTCTTTTGTTTTCAAATTTGTTCTTTTGTTTTTCGTTTTTTTTCTTTTGTTTTCAGTTTTTGTTCTTTTGTTTTCGGTTTTGTTCTTTTGTTTTCAAATTTGTTCTTTTGTTTTCAAATTTGTTCTTTTGTTTTCGGCGTATTTTGTTTTCTATTGTTTTGTTTGTTTTTTAGGTTTTTGTTCTTTAGTTTTTTGGTTTTGTTCTTTTGTTTTTTGTTTTTCTTATTTTGTTTAGCACTTCTCTGCCATGGTAAGAAGTTGTGATACACTTGTATTTGTGGAAGACGGAAACATTTTTTTAGCTGGTAAATAGAAACTATTCTCATCATCCACAAAAAGCACTTCTTCTTCTTTCGAGTTATTATGGGTGTTGGTGCAGTACTGCCCCCTATTGGACTGGATATTAGCAAGGGGAAAATTATCACTTTTTGTACGTGACATTTGGTCAATCAACATCACAATTTACACAATATTAGACATGTAGTTTTTAATATTTGAAAAGCTGTAAGAAATAGAGCCGCTTGAGACAAATTAGACAATAAACACTCGTGCTGTTGAATCTAATTATAACATCACAGCGGGCATCAAAACGGAATTGCATTGAATCAACAGTCTAATCACGATTCACAGTTTTATAAGATACACAAAACAGGACAAGACTACAAAATCTTAAAAGCTTGATTTAATCTATGCACGATCTCAAGTAAATGCGATAAATGGTGCTGGACCGACTGACTGAGAAATATCTTGGAAATATCTTGGAAGCTTGGAATGTTTTTATTGAAACAGTTTGTTTCCAGCAAAATGTCTGAGAAAGGTATGACTCGTGATATTTAATGTTAATTATGATATTTAACATTATTATTATCCCTGCAATGTTATAGACACCGCCTGACCAAAAATAAAAGTCACCATTTTAGAAAGCTTAAATTATTGGGCTGCATCAAGCAAAGACAACAACTAGGGAGATTCGAGAAATGTACTCAGGAAAAAAAAAAATCACGAGTGGAGATTACTTAAACACTCGGTGAAAAAAAACAACAACATAAAAAATAAAATCAACATTAAAATCATTTTCACACATGATATGGAAAACCACAGTGTGTGTGCTATAATCAGTTTGTGTGCTGTATATTATTATTATTATTATTATTGTTATTATTGATGATTTATATACATTTATATCGCTGCAGTTTTCCTGAAGCGACTCTCATATCAATATCAGTACCTTTAATAATTACAGAGATGAAGAAAACATGTTGCTAATTAAGGTTTTTAATTCCTTCCTTTATAACTCTATGGCTCGTGCATGGACTTATTTCCCTGTAGACGTGCTGCAGGCTAGAGATCGTCAGTGTCTGACAGTAATAACATCATCACTTTCAGTAGAATCAGAAGAGAAACTGCCCAGAACCATCAGGAGCGACACGGTCACTACAGCCGCCATTACAGACCATCAGAAACCTGCTGAAACCCGTTACAAACCACCAGAATCTCTAATGGGTTCTGGATTCTCTTTTCTTTTCCCAGCAGGGATTAACTGGTTGTTTGTTGTCTCTCTCTCTCTCTCGCCCTCATCTTTTCTCTCCTTTCTCTCTCTCTCTTTCTCTCCTCTGCCCCTTTTATCTCTCCTCCATCTCACTCCTCTCACTGTCCTCTCTCTCTTTTCTTTTTTTCTCAGCTCTCTTTCCTTTCCTCTCTCTCCTTTCTTCTATCTTTCTCTCCTCTTTCTATCCTCTCTATCTCTTTCCTCTTTTTCTTTACCTTCTTCTCATCTCTCTTTCCTTTACCCTCCTCTCTCTCTTTTCTATCTCTTTCCTCTGCCCCTTTTCTCTCTCTCTCTCCGATCTCTTTTCTTTCTTCTCATCTCTCTTTCCTTTACCCTCCTCTCTCTTATCAATCTCTCTCCTCACTCTTCTCTCTTCTATCTTTCTCTCCTCCCTTCTCTCTTTTATCTCCCTCCTCTGTGTCTTTTCTCTCTCTCCTTTCTTTCCTCTTACCTCTCTTTCTTCTTCCCTTCTCTCTATCCTTCTCCTCTGCCTCTTTTCTCTCTCCTCTCGCCTACACTCTAGGGCCCGTCACCTTTACACTCCTCCAAGCTTCCGTCTTCTTCCCCCTCTTTTCTCTCTCTCTCTCTCTCTCTCTGTCTATTTCTCTGTTTCTTTCCCTCTCAGCATTATGTCCCACTTCTTCTACTCCTCCTCAGTCTTTGTTTATACTGATGCTCTTTCATCAGTCTTGCTTTACACACACACACACACACATATCGCCTCTCTGTGTGCGTCAATTCATATTTCTTCGTGTCCCCTCAATTCGTATTTCAGCGCCACGTCACTCTACAAGAAAGGCCACATGTGATAAGAGGAGTTTGCATGTGCAGCACGTGTAAAGCGTGACTCCGGCATGCCACTGTGTCCATCAGCAACACACACACACACACACACACACACACACACCTTGAGAGAGAGCAGGAAACATTCTGATGTAAAACAGCATTGTTTCATCATTTTATCATGTAACACACTAATAAATGTGTAAGGATGCACACCGGCTAGGGCGCGCACACACACACACACACACACACACACACACACACACACACACACATACACTGAGGATAAACGTCGTTAACACACAGCTTGCAT
>JAOVVA010146385.1:0-2500 GCA_028565275.1 Leiocassis micropogon | reverse complement strand
TTATGTGATTGTGCGATGTGGATGATTATCAAACTTTATGCAGGTCTACAACTCCATTGTTAGTTAACTGAAACAAATTTTGGGCTCACAGTGAGCTCAGTCACATACAAAAATGTGTGTGTGTGCGTGTGTATGTGTGTGCATGAGAGGTGTGTTTATGTAGGGACTTGTTAACCTTGAATCTTACAATATGATGATAGTGTGTTACAGTCTGTTAGTGTGTATTACGGTCCCTTAGTGTGTGTGACAGTTTGTTAGTGTGTATTACGATCTTTTAGTTTATATTACAGACTGTTCCATTCATTTTCAATTTAATTCAAATTACCTTCATTTGTATAAAGCTTTTAACAATGTTCATTGTCACGAAGCAGCTTTATGCAATCAAAAGAAAATTATGGAAATTTGTATGAAATGCAAGAAAATGTGTATGAATCGTACTGATCAGACTGTCCCTGATGAACGAGTCGAGGGCGACGGTCCTGAGGGGAAAACTCCCTGAGATGGTAATAGGAAGAAACCTTGAGAGGAACCAGACTCAACAGGGAACCCATCCTCATCTGGGTGATAACGGATAGCAGGGATTGAAGTAAAAACCACACTGGTCACCACACACATCCCAAACAGACCATAAAGGCCTCCATGTGACGAGATCTCCAGCCAGAAGCAGGACACCAGGACGAGTCAGACAGGAGGGCAGAAGGAGTCTGGATCACTTGCAGCTCAGAAAAGAGGGGGGACAGGAAGAGGAAAAGAGAGAGAAAGAACAGAAGAGAGAGGAGAGGAGAGAAGAGAAGAAGAGATAACAGTTGGGTATGGTCACAGTCATATAATGTATAAGGTGAATGTACAGTATATTTAGTGCAGAGAGTAAGCAGGACTAACTATGACATCATAATTAAAAGGGAAAGCCAGAAGAATGAGGGGGAACATGGGGGGGAACTGGGATATAAAGCAACCAGTCACTCCACTGTCGACAAACAGTATGTCTGCCAAACAATCCCTGCTATCCGCAAATGAGGATGGGTTCCCTGTTGCATCTGGTTCCTCTTAAGGTTTCTTCCTATTGCCATCTCAGGGAGCTTTTTCTTGCCACCATTATGCATTATTATTTATACACATTTTCTCACATTTCATACACATTTCTATAATTGTCTTTTGATTTTGAGAAGCTTCTTTGAGACAATGACCATCGTTAAAAGTGCTATACAAATACAAATACAATTTAAATTGAACAAACAGTGATCAGTGAGATTGGGGAAGACAGCATCTAAACATACCAGTTCACTATAATACTCTATGTCCATGTGTCCCCCAGATCTGTTTCCTTACCTAAAACAAATCTATTTATAAAAATGCTTGGCTAAATAAATAGGTTTTTAGGCTAGACTTAAACACTGAGACTGTGTCTGAGTCCCGAACATTGGGGACTTTTAAGAAAAAGCTCCGCCCCCTGCTGTAGTTTTCATAATACGTGGTATTAACAAGCAGCCTGCATCCTTTGATCTAAGTAGGCGTGGCGGATCATAAGACACTAGCAGTTCACTCAGATACTGCGGTGTGAGACCATTTAATGCTTTATACATCAAAAGTAGTATTTTAATATCGATGTGAAATTTTACAGGGAGCCAATGGAGTGTGGATAAGATAGGGGTGATGTGCTTGTATCTTCTGGTTCTAGTGAGGACTCTCGCTGCTGCATTCTGGACTAATTGAAGCTTGTTTATGTTGCTAGTTGAAAAACCAGGCAGTAAGGCATTACAATAGTCCAACATAGTGGTGATAAAAGCATGAACTAGTTTTAGTGACAATATATTCCTTATATTAGCAATATTTCTGAGGTGAAATAATGCTATCCTGGTAATCTACATGTGCTTCAAATGAAAGGCTGCAATCTATAATCACACCGAGGTCTTTCACTGTTGCACTTGATGGAACAAAAAGGCCATTTAGTTCAAGTAGTTAAAGTTTAATTTAAAGTTACAGTCTGATCAAAAAGCTTGCTTCTAGCCTCATGTGGTCCTATGACTAGAACTTTTGTCTTGCCAGGAATAAGCAGAAGGATGTTAATTAGCATCCAATCTCTTTATTAAGCTGATTTTGCTCATTTTGCTACGATGTATAACTGTGTGTCATCAGCATAACAATGAAAACTAATCCCATGTTTTTGAATTATGTTGCCCAGAAGAAGCATGTAAAGGGAAAATAGCAGTGGACCTAAAACTAAACCTTGTGGAACACCAAACTTGAAAACATGCAGAATGGTCACCATTTAAATCTACATACTGATAACGATCAGTCAAATAGGATCTAAGCCAGCAGACGGCCGTACCCTTAATTCCTACTATATATTCTAATCTGTGAAGAAGAATAGCGTGATCAATGGTGTCAAAAGCTGCACTAAGGTCGAGTAACACAAGCATGGCTACACAACCCTGATCAGAGGCCAATAGGAGGTCATTTACTACTTTAACGAGTGCTGTCTCTGTGCTGTGATGAGGCC
>JAOVVA010146344.1:0-10336 GCA_028565275.1 Leiocassis micropogon | reverse complement strand
GTGTTTGTGTTTGTGTTTGTGTTTGTGTGTGTGTGTGTGTGTGTGTGTGTGTGTGTGTGAAGTTGGAGAGAGTTGACTACCTTGTAGAACGACTCCTTCCCTCCCTCCTCCCTCCCTCCTCTGGTTTTACACAGTTAGCCCCCTATTTAGTATGTGTGAAGGTGAAAGGAGAGGAGGAGTGAGGGGGGGTACTGTGTAGGACGACTTTCACAAACACCCACACTAACGGAAACACTGCTCTTTCGGGAAATTTCTTTAACAAGGAACCTCTCTAATAACACTCGCGCGTGCACACTAATGGAATCGCTGAAAGACTGAGACTCTGGTAACTGGATCTTTAACAAGGACGCGTGCGCACACACACAGGACCACAATGTTATAATAAACAGTACACGCGCGTATGTTGACTATATGTCCAGCAGGTAAAGAGCTCATGACCCCGGCCTCCAAACTCCCCACATCCCAGTCTGATCGAACAACCCATAGGATGCGCCAGACAGTCCGATATACAGAGGCGCCCTACCCCACAACCAACAGCATCCAATGTTCTGCTGTCAGCGTCGTGGTGCCAGACACCACAGCACATCCCCAGAGGTCTTGTGGGGCCACACTCCCAAAGGGCCAGAGCTTCCATGGTGGCACAACGGGAGCCCAAAACCAAAATGTGGTTTTAAAGTTAATGGTTTTCATTTTATTGCTATATAGTACAATGTTATTTCATTATAGGATTATGCTTTAATGAAATTAAATATTATGTATAAATATTATGTATTATATATAATGCATTAAATATTAGTCTTTTATGTTTCTACTATTAATTAGCAAAAGAAATAAATGCAACAGAAGAGACATTTAGGAACACCTTTATTATGGATTTAACTCCAAACAATCTTTTTTTTTTTTGAAGATGCCAAACCTGGTTGTAATCTTCTAGTATGCAGTAATTGTTTTTAGGTTCCAAGACATATTAGTGCTTTATAAACAAATCCTGCTGCTTAACAGGTTTTTTTTCGTCTGCATAATACATCAATTCCCTTTTGTTTATTTTCAGGTTCCGGCAAATCTAATGTCCTTCGAATAAAAGGTCCAATGAGATGGCGAAAGAACTGTTTAAGGCGGATGCTCCAAGACGGGAGCGTAAAGGTTGGGGAGTGATGGAGCGAGAAGAGGAGTGGAGAGAATAACTATTTTCCAGTAGCTTTTCCACTGCCATCACCCAGCCTGAGTCTCACTGCAAAGCCGTCCACCACCACTGCCTTACAGAGCGGAGCAAGAGTCTCCTTGCGTGTCTGTGTCTGTCCGTCCAACACTCCACTTCCTCTCTTCTTTCTTTTACTCTCTTCCCCATGGCAACATCATTCTCTCATTTACACTCTCTTTCTCTACCAAAGTAAGTACCCTCTCCCTCGGACCTTCTTCTGTTTTCATCCAGCGCACCAACTGGATCTCTGGGATTTCACTCCATCCGTACACCTTTACTTCCTTGTTGTCTATAACAGTCCCTTCTTATGGCTTATCAGCTGGGCACAAGAGCCGTCCTCAAGTGGCGTGAAAATCCGAACTCTTCTCCCCGTCATGCCTCAAACACACACCCTGCCCAAGACATTACGGAACGTTTTCATCTCGAATAAGGAGACTGTTTTTAAAAAGAGGCTGCCACATTTAGGCCACTCACTCTCTCTCTCTCTCTCACACACACACACACACACACACACAAACTCTCTCTCTCTCTCTCTCATGCACGCACATTGTCGCACACATCAATTTGATTCATACCCTTGAGTTGGGCTCAAACAAGCATGACACAAGATTTTCCAAATGCAGGTTTAACTGCATGAATTGGAAGTGTCTCATTTGTTACAACCATTTTCAACTTAAGTGGAGGAAAAAAAAGGGCTCTGATACTCTAACGAATTCCATGTGAAAAGTATTTCCTTAAAATTCTTGATTACTTGCATCACCTTTTTAGAGATTTGTATAAATTGCACCTGCATGCACTCACTCTCATATACTCATTCACACCTTTTCACACACTATCTCTCTCACACACACACATCCAGGTACACAAGTTGTGCATTCAGGACATGAGTTGTACATTTTTATACGTATAGTCAGAGGCACTTAAGCTTTCTGTCTCAGAGAGAGATGGTTTGTGGAGGGGAAGCGAGAACAAAAAGAGGAAGAAAGTGTAACTTCAATGTGGATTTTAATTATGGGGTTTGTGTGTGTGAGGAAACTATGGCACAGGATGCACGGTATAGGTAGGGGGTTTGGGGATTCTAGAGCAGGTGCTCTCTGCTTTATGGTACGGTTGAATCTGAAAAAGCCTCTAAAGAGGGGTGGTCTGTACAGTCTTTTTTTTTTTTTTTTTTTTTTTTTTAAAAAGAGAAAACAAAAAAAAATATCTCCGGTCTCTTTCTTCCAAATCCCTATCTCTCTCTCTCTCCCTCTCTCTCTCTCTCTCTCTCTCTCTGTCTCTCCGACAAGTTAAAAGTCAGAATCTAAAATTTGGCTCCAGGGACACACACACATGCGCGTTTTTCGTATTTACAGTACTTGAAAGCTGTGAATGTCAGTTACATTTTTGTCTGTAATCTCACTAGTGGTTTAACATTATTTCCTTAAGCTTATAGTTTGTTCTAACAGATAGGATAAAAAAAAAAAAAACAACGAGACTGTTTGAAGTGGGCGTGGCTGCATGTGTTTTGAATGTGACTACAGTGACTGTACTATAACGAGCACACAAAAAAAATAATTCACAGTTCATTCAAAGAAGCTATTCAGGAGCCAATTGCCTACTTTTTATTGTTTAGTTTACAAGTTTGGTTTATTGTTTAAGTTGAGTTTTATTTGCAGTATTACAGTAGGGTTCTGTAGGTTCCATTGCACTGGTCTTAGGATGTTTTAATTTCTCTGTTACATTTTGTTCATTTTAACTTTTCTGATGTGTTTTATTTTTGCTTTGTGTTTTTTTTTTTTTTCCCTCACCTCTCCATTGTAAATGTATTCAATTGAAGGTTTACTTTTATGGGACGTACAGGACTACATGTCAAGTTGTTATTGCGTTATTGAATGCTCCTGACTACCAGAAGCCACCTGCACTCACTAGGCTTTTAATGCAACTACAGTACTGTGCGAAAGTCTTGACTCCCCGCCTCATTTCTTCATATGTTGCTTCCAAAGAACCAGACTTTCTTGCCTTTTATTAATGTAGTCCTTGATCTTTCATGGCTCTCATTTTCAGATTCAGAGGAATGTTTTTTGTTTATTGAGCCACACAGTGTGACCTATGAATAATTCAAGCATAAAAAGCAACTATAAGGCATGAACCAATGAGAAACAGGTGCAGATAATGACAGTTGATCAGGATGTGATTAATATACTGGTGATGCTAAACGCAGAGTGGTCCAAATAAGAGGGGAAATGAGGTTGCTGCTGAGGTCGGTACATAAACAACTGGTTTTTAAGTTGTATCTTTAGGCGCTTTACACCCTGTCACACCCCATGTCCCATGTCTTTTATTTAATCTACATAATTTAATGCAAAGACATAAGTGGTAGCTCGAGACTTTTGGACAGTACTGTATGTCAGACTCTATAGGGAACATGAAAGGAAGTTTGATCAAACGAAGAGCATTACTGTTCAAAGGAGACGACTTTACAGTTGTAACGGGCCGATTAAGCCGTTTACCATCTTTCCTTTCTTTTTCATGTTATTTACTCTCTATTGCTTTTTATAGTGTTTTCTTTCCTTAAAAAAATTTGCACCCGAGTGCTTTCTCCTGCTGGTAAGTGTAATGATGCCTGGTTCATCTGCTAGTTTATGGGATCTTTGAGAGCACATAGTCGAAATCAGTCCAATATGTTTTTGTTTTTTGTTTTTTTTTCAAAGATTGTCCAGAATTGACCTAAAATAAGGCTCAGTGTCCAAGATGACGAGAGTGACATCTGAGAAATGTTCCCATGAGAAGTTTAATATGCCATAGATTTGAGTGGTATTGATGTGGACTGTGTGTTTTATGCCAGTTTTGCAAATGCGAAATGTGAGCAAAATCTGATTTCAGCGCCACATACACAGATACATACACACAAAAAAGAAGTGTTTATGCACCAATCTTATCACATATTTCCTTCATAAGAAGCCAAATCAAGACTTTGCATAACATTGTGGTTTTGGCTCGCGTTTTGAGGCCAGATGAAGTCAGTCAGACGATGTTGTTTAGGCAGGAAGCTTGTTTGTGTGTTATGTTCCGAATGCGTCCGTGGGATTCGGCGGCGTCTCTGTTCTCAGCTCTGCGTTATACAGTACGTCAGTGCACACTTTTATAGCTGAAAGAGCGTGAAGAACGTGTTGGGTTAGAGTTTTATTCCCTACAGGCTACTGAAAAGTGGTGAGAGGGGAAATGCAGTGTGTATGTGTGCGTGTGTTTAAAGCCCCCTTGGTTCAACAAAGTGTCAGGTTTTAGTGCTGCTTAAAGAGCTTTTTTTTTTTAATGGTCAAGCCGTCACATATTTCATTGTATTACCCCCGAGTCTCTTGCATTGATTCTTTAAATGGTTTTCCATCAGGCCTGAGATTAAAGTCCTTTAAACAGTTAAAACAGAAAGACTATTGGGGGAAACCTGAACAACAAAAAACGTTTAGCAAAAAAAAAATCAGTCACTTTTACTTTTTAAAAAAGTGACTGAAGTGACAAAAAGACAAAACGTTCAATATAATAACTCATTCAAACTGTCTTTTCTTTTACGTCGGACTGTCTGCTGTCTATCTCTCTGATGCAGTAGTTATACAAGTTTAGATTCAGAAATACATTTGGTTCATGGATGTGACTGTACAGAAAAAATAACCAGCTTTCATGAGTTAAAGTTCCGGACTAGAATGGGATCATTGCTCTTTCTGTGTGTATTATATGTTGTATTTTTAATATATTTTTCCCCCAACTATTTACATTTTTTGGGACACTCTCTGAATGTCACACATTCATTATAACTTAAACTAACACTGTTATTGTTATTATTATTGTTATTATATAAACGGTATGCATCTTTTACAAATGCACTAACATCTGATAGATTTTGCAGTTTGCCTGTAGCTTTTTTTTTTCTTCCACTGACCTTCATAAGATGGGATAGAAAAATGGAGAATGCCATGAAATGATTTTGTTCTGTGTGTGTCAGCATGAATCGGTTCACACGGGGACAGTTTTTCAGAGACGTCCATCAGTGGCGTCACTTACACCCATTCTACATCCTTCTCCGTTGTATCTAGCCTCTGTGTCCCCCTGCCCATGTAGCGCTATGACCTCTGACTGTAGAGAGACGTGCTCTTGGGTTCTTGAATAAACATGTGTGACCTTTTTCTAAACATGTGTGCCTGTTTTTGTTTTTTTCCTTTCAAATGATGTATGATGAGCCACTTGAGTTCTTCCACTTCACACACCATGTCTTCATGGAGCTCGATTTGTGCACAGGGGTATCGCATGTCTGGATCTTTTATAAAGTGAAGGAACATTGTAATTACTATAGCATACATATATACGAGGGTGAGTCAAAAATGATCCCCACTCTGGCTGTAGAATCTTTTTAATATACTTTTACAAAAGACAAATACATAATTTTTTCTGACATAATTTCATAATCATAATAGACATAATCTTTGTCTACCTGTCAACAAGCTTTCGTTTCTTAGTTCATTAAAATTTACTTACTTCATTAAAAATGTTTGAGGCTGAGCTGCAAGCCATGAATGCAACGCTGTCTTCACTTCTTCATCAGAAGTGAATCTTCATCTTCGGAAAATGCTTTCAGGCTGAAGGTCAGTCTGATGAAACAAGATCAGGACTAAAGGGAAGATGACTGAACACCTCAAAACGAAACTGCTCTTCTTTGGTGCAAATCACAAGTGGAGAATCTGTTTTTGCTTGCACCACAGTAAATTATGAACTAATGTAACAGGTGTACACCTGCACAGCAGTGACTGGGGAGACAGTAGGCTTGAAATGAAAACGCTGATCAGAATTTTTAATATAACCAGAGTGCGGATCATTTTTGACTCGTACGTAGACATTCAGTACAATTATATGGGTGTGATGCTGATATATAATATAAATATAATATAAATATATAATCTAATGTATGACAAGCCTATCAAAATGTATTTTTGAAAATCTTACCTAAGGCCACTGACAGTTTAAATAGAATAAGATTTCAATTTGAATAAGATATCATAGATTTTCCCTTTACTCCTTGAGCTTGCTCCTGCCCACCTACACAAAGCTTTGCCCCTAGAGCATGTGGTGATTTTATTAGTTAGCGTCGTCATAACATCACTTTCAAGCTTGCTCAGACATTCAGCAGCTTGAAAGCCAAGCTATAGCTTGATAAATATGCAAGATTCTCCTTATAATGATTTATGAGGATGTCAAGGGGTGTGTTTTTGCCAGGTTCAAACAAAAACATGTATTCTGGACCAGGAGGTAAGTTTCCCAACTAGTCCCTCATCCCCTTCCATGTCATTTACTTACTTCAAATTGCCAAACTGTGAATGAGTGTGCCCTTCTCGTGCCCTAGGTCTCCTGGGATAGGTTCTAGGCCTTTGCGACCCTGTACTGTATGCATGATAAAGCGAGATGAGTGTTGATGCTGTTCGTTGTTATACAGCAGCGCCCTCTGGTGTTCACTCGCGTTACTGTTATGTTCAAGTATTTTATAAATTCTCACGCTGACGATTAAAAGATACGTTTCTTGACTACATCTTAAAAAGAATGACAGAAGCAGAATTTATTGTGTGCACAGCTTTTCATCATACATAAAACAAATGCATTTGATAGTCATAATTCTCAATTTAAGTGCGTGTTCACTTTAAGCAGAAAGGTGACGCGTAGCTCGCGTTAATGATGTGTGTGTGTGTGAGTGAGTGTACACACACACAAGCGCAAGACGGACATGATGAGACGCGTATGCACAGCGGATCGGTCAGCTGCATTCACCCTGAGCTGCTATATTTCTGTCTGAGAGCGGTGAGTTTTGCCCTGTATATACACACGTACACACGCCGGGCTTCACCTCTGTACACAGGCTTACCTGCATCACTTCACATCACCTGGAGCTCGTGCACTGCTTTTTGCAGCACATTAAGCTAGCTAGCTAGCTAGCTAGCTTCCGTTTACAAAGCCGTCAAAACGTTTACCTATATAACACTCATGTGATTAGACTGTTTTTGAAAGGGAAAATATCGTGGCCTAATTTCTGTGTTGTGTTTATTTACATTGCATGCTGACTCGTGTTATGCTAGCTAAGCTAACTAGCTTAAAGCTAGGGTTATGTTTTCCTGACTTGTCCCAAAGCAAAGGTACATTACACTGTCGCAAAAATCTTACAATGTCGCAAATAGCCCAGCAACACGTGACCACATCAAGCAAACCTAAAAACAATGAGACGTTTATTTTGAGGAAGTCAGCATTTTTGTTGAGCGAGAGAAATAAAGTAAGTGTGTGTGTGTGTGTGTGCGCGCGTGTGTGTGTGTGTGTGTGAGAGAGAGAGAGAGAGCTTGTTGGATATATATGTGTTCACATTTATTCATTTATTAATTCAAAACGTGTCACAAACCCTGTCTTCATAGCAATAATCAGTTACAGCACCGGTTACTCCAGCTGAATCAGTAAATCCCCTGTTGTGTATGTGTGGCTTGATGCTGATGGTTCACTGGAATGGGTCTGCTAGCTATGAAGGCTATGAATGACCGATTGTACAGAGAAGGAAGTGAAGTCCTGCCTGCGTGGACGCTCCTGTGAGGTTCATGTAATTAAAGCACTCTGCCCGTTTTACTCTGTCCTTCATTTTTAAAGAAAAATAACCTGTAGTATCAGGGTTAAAGCTAAACTAGTGCTGGATTCAAGTGAAGCACCATGTTACCCCTTTTTTCAAGATTGTATAGTAGTAACGATGGGCATACCACTGTTCCCAGGGTTCTGTGTTGCCTGGGTCATTTTTCTCTTAATACACATTAAACCCTTTGATTGCGTTCGAAGCAAATATGACCCATTTCACGATAAAATGTTTCCTGAATATTAAACATCATCTACTGGTCGATCTTCATACTCTTACCCAAGGTGTGTGTGTGTTATGTCATGACCAAAACGACAAGATCATGGATATACATTGTGGAGGGTAGCTTGCTTCTCCCTCAGAGACAAGATGAGAAGCTCAGTCATCTGTGAGACTCCGAGTAAAACCGCTGCTACTTTGCATGGAATGGAGTCTGCCAAATTGGTTCAGGCATCTGGTAAGAATGCCACCAGTATGCCTCCCTGTGGATGTGTTCTTGGCACGTCCAACTGGGAGGAGGCCACGGAGTAGACCAAGGACTAGGTGTAGAGAATATATTTCCACACTGGCCTGGGAACGCCTCAGTATCCCTCAGCCAGAGCTGGTTGAGGTGGCCAGGAAAGGAAAATTACTCAAGGTAATTTACCCCCGTTACTTAAATTCAGATTAGTGGTTGACAGAAGGATGGATGAATAAAAAGATTGCTTTATTGGAACAAGGCTTCGAAATCTTTTAATAAAATAAAAATGATTGGTTATCATTTAATGTGATTTTGGAGGCATCTGGAAAGGTGGCTATTTGATTAATCTTGCGGTTCTGTAAGTTTCACGAATTTCTAATTAACATTTTTTCCCATAAATTTGGTACAATTTTAAGACCTTGATCCTAAAAAAAAAAAAAAGGTGAGAAACAACTAAAAAACTTAGCTTTATTGATCTGTATCTACATCTGTACTGAACATGAGTAGGTTAATGTAGCCCATTCCTTATGACATTAGTCTCACTTAAAAAAAACAAGCACAGCATATAAACAATGCAAAATATCCTCAAATCCCTCTAAAGTCTTGAGCGCAGTTTGAGCAATTTTGAGCAGCCGGGCACACATTTTCTAATGCGTGTTTTTCGAGACTAAATATAGTTACAAGCAACGATGAGCGGGCCCAAGCACCCTGTGCCATCGCCACCCCGGTGCTCCAGAAAGACAATGGGAACACCAGGCACATGCATTTAAAGGGGACATACCAATACCGTTACGACAATTTTAGAAAAGAGGGGAATTTTATGTTTAGATCTCCAAAAGCTCTAGATGCTGGGAAAAATGCATATATCATGTGCATAATATCATGTTCATCAATATAATGCCACACGGAAAGTTATTAACCACTTTTCAGAATAAGTTTGAGGCATTGTCACGGCTGACCCGTTTAAGAAAAAAAAAAAATCCTTCTACAATTTTGCATCTTCAATGTCTTGATTACTTAGGCCCGGTTTGATGGCGATTGCAAAAATTCCCTAGGAAGACTGCATCAAATTCCAATAGGTGCGTTTTTCAAAGGACCAAAAATAACTGACTTTCTGTTGCATTAAGCCCATGACATGCAATGCAAAAGTTGTTCCTAAATCCTTAGGAAAACAATAGGACCTTTTATACACCTATGACGACATAGTGTTTTGAGACTGTTGTAAGCGTGTATAATGGGGGGTTTGAGACTAATTCACTCAGGATTTGAGGGGAAAAGGTTGATCAGAGGCTTTTTAACGCATTCAGCTTTTGATAATGTGATTTTGGAGTCAGTACGGCTTGCAAAAGAATTGCATTATATAACTGAGTAAATTTTTTACCCCATCTTTACCTAACAGAGAGCCGGAAAATCATCTTCAGGTTTTCATTATGTCCTATACAGCCAAGGAACGTGGGACTCTTTGTCATGCTCCCAGTATGTGTCATATAAATATGGGGAACATGGGGAAACCCCCAAGAAGAGATGACACTTGAGAAACAATAAAAAACACCAGTTTCTGACTACATGGAGTGTTTAACCCGAGTTATACTTCACTGTCATACGCGTCTAAACACAATTCATGAGTTGATACGTTTTCCCAGAGGACTTACATGCTCAATTGTTCCGAATCGAAATTCTTGTTTTTAAATCACCTTTGACTTGACTACGTATAGCTACGAAATGTTAAAAAGTACTTGACAGGTCAACTGGGTAACAACTTGCTTTCCAACTGCAACAGAGAGCCTACGACACCCTTATGATCTGTCTAAAATTGTAAAGGCTTGTCGAGAGCTGCCTGATGGTCCCCTCACCCTTTAACAGCACCCTGTATAACCCTGTTTTGGATAGGTGTGACTACAGAGTGCCTTGGGGCCTCAGCATAAATTAAGTCAGGTTTACATGAAGCATGCACCGATTGCAATTTTCTTGGCTGATTCTATTTTTTTTTCTTCTAGTCTAATGTTTTTTTTATGATGAACTATAATTGAAAAATTCTAGTATATTTATT
>JAOVVA010146313.1:0-10336 GCA_028565275.1 Leiocassis micropogon | reverse complement strand
AGATGTTGCAGAGAGCATTCCTCATGACTGAGGGCCCTCGTCTGTGTGGTAACGACTGGGTTTTTCAACAGGACAACTTCTTCCAGGAAAATAACATCACTCTTTTGGCCCATCCTGTGTGTTCCCCTGATCTAGATCCAATTGAGAACCTTTGGGGATGGATGGCAGGGGACATTTACAAAAATGGACAACAGTTCCAGACAGTAGATGCCCTTCGTGCGGCCATCTTCAACACTTGGAGAAATGTTCCCACTCACCTCATGGAAACGCTTGCATCAAGCATGCCGCAACAAATGTTTTGAAGTGATCAACAATAACGGTGGAGCTACTTAGTACTGAGTTCATGTTTGGAAGTTTGATTTCTGTTTTGGGGGGGTTTACGGGGTTTTTTTGGAGGTGTGGTCCTAAACTTTTGATCAGCTGTAAAACAGCCTGTTTCAGTTTAATCGTTATTTTCATTAAATTGCATGCTCAAAAAATGTTTTGTCTCACTCCTATTTCTTCTTGTTGCATGTTGAAGCTCTACATGGAACCTTGTTAAGATCCAACCATGCAAAATAAGATTTTTTGCCATTTTTCAAGTGGCTGTATATATACCAAACAGCCCTAATTTTAAAATCATTAAAATCAAAACCACCTAGGTTTTATGTTCCCCTTTTTCCACTGGGGCATCTCTGGCCCAGGCATGTGCTGTGGTGTCTGTCACTAGGATTTTAGAGGTGGATCCTGTAGGTGATGTGGGTTGCAGGGTGGGGTCTCTGTAAATCGGGCTTTGTCTGGTGCATCCCTCAGATTCTAGATCAGATAGAAATCTAGGGAATTTAGAGGCTGAATCAACAACCTTGAACTCTTTGCTAGTAGCTCTCTTTTGGCAAGGACAGAAAGCATCCTGTAAAGATGGAAAGGAAAGCTGCTTTAACCACAGTGTAATTATTTTGCTTCTTTCTCACAATGCAGAACACATTGTTTAGTTTATTTTGGTTGCCAGTATTTGACTACTGATCATTTCCATCTTGCTTTTGTGTTTTCCCTTGAAAGTAGTGATACACTGAACAGGGTTTGTGGTAATTGAAGGTTCAAAATTAAGGAATTGAAGTGCTCTTTTTACCTTAAACCATATTTATAACCTCATATGGTCAAACATTTTGTTTCACTGACGTTGTTAAAAACACACAGCTGGCATTCTTATTTATTAGATTAATTTTTGTTATTCTTATTCTTATCCTTGTTACGGAAACACCAGACTGCACCCTCAATCTCCGTTCCCAATCACCCGAGTTCTAATCAAACCCTAAGGGAAATTATATAGGCGATCTTAGATCTGTTGCAACTCGCGGCCCAGGATGACTCAGTTAGATTGGAGCAGTTCATGCGTACAGCAATCTGAGTCGCCGGCCATTTAAGTGAGTTTAACCACGAATGTCGTCATTGATACTGCTGATGGTTCTGTTACAGTAAAGGCACTCCTGGATTCTGGGTCAGCTGGTAACTTCATCTCTGCCTCCTTATGTCAGCGGCTCAGGATACCCCTGCAACTTCATTCCACACAATTCAAAATCTGCTGCGTCACTGGTGCCCCTCCTCGGGGGGGTTTGGTCCGTCACTCCACCTCCCTTATACATACATACATATGGTAGACTGGCTCCACTCTGAACACATTAGGTTCCTGGTTCTGGAGCGGTCCACCTCCAACGTCATACTTGGACATCCGTGGCTCGCTGAGCATCAGCCCGTGATCTCCTGGGACAGTGGAGACATACTAAATTGGGGCGCCGACTGCCTTGAACAATGCATTCAGGTAAAACCAGTTCTCTTAGTACACTACATCCATGGAGCGCTCGGGGAACGAGCAGTCAGCTACCATTCCTGAGATCTACTCCTCCTTCCAGGATGTTTTCTGCCCTCTGCGAGCCACGCAGCTGCCACCTCACTGGCCATGGGACTGCGCTATCGATCTTCTCCCTGGTGAACCAGTGCCCAAGGGAAAGATATATTCACTCTCCATTCCTGAGTAAAGAGCCATGAAAAAGTACATTGAGGAGGCTCTTCACCTAGGGCATATTCGACCATCTAACTCCCCTGCTGCTTCCAGCTTCTTCTTTGTGGCCAAAAAGGACGGTGGCCTCCGTCCCTGTATTGACTATCGTGCCCTAAACAAGATCACCGTTAAGTTTAGCTACCCTTCCTCTCGTCCCGGCTGCCCTAGAACAACTTCAAGGAGCACACATTTTCACAAAGCTGGATCTCCGCAGTGCCTACAATCTCATCCGAATTAAAGAAGGGGATGAGTGGAAAACAGCTTTCATCACCCCAACTGCCCACTATGAATATCTTGTTATGCCATATGCCTGGTCAATGCCCCCTCCGTGTTCCAGGGCTATATGAATGAGGTGCTTTGTCCGTTCCTTAACCGATTCGTTTTGGTCTATATTGATGATATTCTTATCTACTCTAGGAGTGAATCGGAACACCACATTCATGTAGCCGAGGTTCCCCGGAGACTCCGACACCATCATTTGTTCCTAAAGGCAGAGAAATGTGCATTCCACAAGTCCTCTGCATTTCTTAGGATACCATATCAGTAAAGAGGGTATCAAAATGGACAAGACAAAAGTAGAAGCCATTCGAACCTTTGGGGAACTTGGCTTATCCCTACCAGCATCAAACACCTCCAGCGTTTTTTGGATTTCACTAACTTTTACAGAAGGTTCATCTGCGACTACACTTCCCTAGTCTCTCCACTCACGGACCTCCTGAAAGGTAAACCCAAGACACTTTCCTGGAACCCAGATGCTTCTCAAGCCAGGTACTCTCTCCAACAGGCATTCACTTCAGCTCCCATCCTCATTCTCCCGAATCCCAATAAACCCTTCTTGGTCGAGGTGGATGCATCCCAATCTGGGGTTGGAGGTATTCTCTCTCAGCAGCAGGAGACTCCTCCCCAGTACCATCCATGTGCATTCTCTTCTTGGAAAATGACACCTGACGAACGAAACTATGACATCGGAAACAAAGAACTCCTAGCGATCAAACTCGCCCTACAGGAATGGAGACATTGGTTGGAGGGGGATCAACATCCATTCATAGTTCTAACCAATCACCGCAATCTGGAGTATCTGCGAGAGGCCAAACGCCTCACTCCACGACAAGCCAGATGGGCACTGTTTTTCACCAGGTTCCATTTCACCATTTCTTACAGACCCAGGACCAAGAACATCAAAGCGGATGCTCTCTCCCGTCTCCACGACATGGAGGAATCTCAAGAAACTCCTGACCACATTCTCCCTTCCACTTTGTTCGTCTCTCCAATTCAGTGGTAGTTGGAGCAAGACAAAACACGAGCACCGAACCACCTCCTCCAGAATGCCCTGCGAATCGTGTCTTCGTCCCCATATCTCAGCGAGACGCTCTCCTCCATCAGGTACACACCTCACTGGGCAGTGGGCACCCTGGGGTCAATCAAACCCTCTCACTACTGGAAGAACGCTTCTGGTGGCCAAGTATGGCCGAACAGGTCAGAAGGTAAGTGAGAGGATGCCGAGTATGCACAGAACTCTCTCCGTCAACCCACTACCCTTTTCCAGTGCATACTTGGCTATCAACCATCTCTCTTCCCTTGGAATGGGGCACTATCTGAAGTACCAGCTGTGAATTACTGGTTCCAGGAGAGTGAGAGGGTTTGAGACTCAGCTCATCGACAGCTACAGCGTGCAGTTCGGAGGCAACGCATCATTGCCAACGTGAGGAGAGTAGATACTCCATCCTTCCATCTAGGACAACGAGTTTGGCTCTCCACATGCGACATCCGTCTTCAACTGCCCTGCAAGAAGCTGAGTCCCAGATTCATTGGCCCCTTCACCATCCTTTCACAGATCAACCCCGTCACCTATAAGCTAAGTCTACCACGCACATACAAGATTCACACTACCTTTCACATATCACTCCTAAAACCCTATCACTCACCCGTTTTCCTTGTTTCCACAGAGCCTGGTCCCGAAGACGAACGTCCCCCGGCACTAGACATGGAGAAGGGAACAATCTATGCCGTACAGGAAATCCCGTCGTCGAGGTGGTCGGCTCAAATATCTTGTGGACTGGGAGGGGTATGGTCCTGAGGAAAGGAGTTGGGTCCCTCGCCAGGACATCCTCGACCCAAACCTCCTCAGGGACTTCCACCAGCAACATCCACAAATGCCTGCTCCCAGAGGAAGAGGTCGTCCACCCCGGCAGCATGTCATGCAGCCCTCAGGAGCGGTCCGTGAAGGGAAGGGTTCTGTCATGGAAACACCAGGCTCCACCCTCAATCTCCATTCCCAATCACCCGAGTTCTAATCACATGCACACCTGATTCTCATCAACAGCACACCTCAGTACAAAGCACTTCCCCTCACTCCGCGTGTATGGAATACAGACTCCGCTACGCACCTCGTCAAGCTCTGCTCGTCTCTGTGAATCGTCTTGTCTTGTTCCCAGCTCCACCGTCTCGTCTCCAGTCCAGTCTGCTTCTCGTTCTGTGTCTCCCCTGTTTGTCAGATCTCGTCCACCAGCTCCAACCTCACAGCTAAGCCAACCCGGTTTCTCATTCTATTGCTCCATTTATCAACACTGTTAATAAAACGCCCGTTCGGGTTTTTGCTCGATCTTTGCTGTGAGAACTTAAAACATGCATTTTAGGTGTGTGGCCAAATTTTCTTGTAAATTTAAAGCTGTTTTTTTCTTTTCCTCAGCTGTTCATTATCTTCTTCCAGTTCAAGTTTGTCCTTTTAATACTATGCTATGTGTTTGTTTATTGTATCACAATAAAAAAAATTGTTAATGAGTTGCTCATATTTAAGCTTTTCAAATTTATTTTAAGCCCTTTGCGTTTTATTTCTTTAAATACCCATATTCCAGTTCAGCACTTACGTCAGCATTTATTTGACTTTTTAAAAAAATAATAATTAGCTTATGCTTAAATAAATTAGTGCGAATGATATTAATCCAGTCTATTTAACTTTGCAAATTAGCAACAACTTACAAATCAAACAGAAACCCAAGATTCCCAGTCTAACAACACAGAAATCATTTCTTCCCTTAATATACACTTCTATAGACAAAATTACTTAAGTTTTGTAATCACTTGTGGCTGATAAAAAATAAAAAAAAAATAACAACAAAATATCTAAAAGCATACTGTAAGTTCCAAGTCATTGCTCCTACAAGTACAAAATATTTTTTTAAACAAAAATGTGGGAAATTGAGGGGAGGGATGCAAAAAAAATGCTTGGTTTTATACAGACACAAATAGTGCCACTCCTTGCTAATTCAAATGAGAATGCAGCTGAACCTAGCGATTCAATGGTAACCCAATCAAATGCCTGCTTAAATCTCACTGGCTGATGGCAGCCATGTTTTAATTAAGTAGGTAATTAAAAAAAAAAACTTGTATACATGTGAAAAACAGTAGATTTCTTATTTATTCATCTTAGCCCCAGCCCATGCATAATCATGCTTCTAACTTACATTAGCTTAGAATCTTCTCTTGTTTATGTTACTCGCACTAGACCTAGAGCAGTCACAAGATCCAGAGGGGGAGTTCCTCTGTGCGGGACGACTTTCACATACACACACACTAACAGAAACACTCAAGTGCGCGCACACACTAACGGACCCACTGCTGTAAAGTAAAAATAAAACTAACCTGCACTTTAACTTTGAAAAGAATTGCAACAGAGTTTCCGTTATAGTGTGTGTGTGTGTGTGTGTGTGTGTGTGTGTTTGTGTGTGTGTGTGTGTGTGTGAAGGCGAGAAGAGGAGGGGAGTGTGTGAAGGCGAGAGGAGGAGGGAAGGGGCACGCTGTCCAATGACGCGCACACACACACACACACACACATGAACGGAATCAGTACAGGCTGAGAGAGAGAGAGAGAAAATGGATCTAAACTAAAAATAAAAGATGCTTTACACGCCAGCAAGTTGTCACAGTGTTATAGTAAACAGTACACGCACGCAGGGATGTTGATTATACCAGTGAGAGACGCGCACTAAGACCGAGCAGGGGAGATGATAACCCACAATTCTGCAGTGCAAGAATGCTACATAATACTCAGTACTCGTAAACCAAGACTTGCTCGTTTTTCAAGTCAAAATTTGGTATAATTTTTTGCTCATCTTCCCGAACACTCGCAAACCGGGTTACTCGCAATCCGTGGTTCCACTATACATCTATGCAGATACCATTGTATGATGATAATACATTATAAGTATATCGTTATAGACTCTATATTTTTATAGACTCCATTTTCTGGTAAAAAAGCATAATTTAGCTTGATGTGCAAGTTGCAGTAAAAATGTTGGTAGTCCAGTTAAAAACAAGAAAATATGGTTTGTCTTTAAAAAAAAAATGTGTCTGTTAAAAACTGTCAGTATAGCAACCAACTTACTACACTTTACAAGTTTCATGTGAATTAATGTGCTGCATCAGTTTATGTAAATGAGTCTGTTCTGGCATGGCTGAATGTTAAATCTGTATTGTTATATTATCACATATATATTTTCACAGCCTGCTCAACTCTTCCTCGTACTCAGCATCTAAATAACTAACTCAAGTGTTGCACTAGGATAGTTAAATATTAAGAATTGTGAAACTACTAAACACTCAAACAGGTAAACAGCACAATCTAATCATTAATTCAAAGAATATTATATAACTAACTTGAGTTAATATCACAAAGAAACATCTAACATGCAACATATTGCTTCAATTCCTGTAGAGCTTTGCTAATCACTATGCATAAACACAACTGATCTAAAAAGGCAATTACCAAAAAAATAACTTCTATAATAAATGTAAACAAAACTCACTGACATTGCCACTCAGTGGGTTGAAAAAAAGGATACTGGCTACTGATTCTATTATTGTGGACAATATTTCTTTTATCTGATTGAAATCATTCTGAATTGAGATTAAACTTTCCTGGATACTGATCGGATAAGATGTGTGCTTTCATGCTCAACACATTTAATCAAAATGTAACTTTTTGTACCTGTGCAAAGTGGTTTAAAGTGTTTAATCTGTCAAAAATATATCAGAATAACAGTTGAAAATCCATTCCAATTAGTTTGAATCAGGCAAGTCTCCCTGGATTAAGGTGTTTACATAGGTATTTTTATTCTGATTGGGCTATGATTCTGATTATTAGTAAAAATGTAAATGCACCTAATTACTTACTGCTTCATCAATGCCATGTGTTAACCAATAAACGTTACCTCCTCTTCCTGTCACATGTACTGCAAATACTGATCAATGTCACAGTCAAACTGGAGACTAAACTGACAGAGACTGTGACAGAGGTTCATTATGTTTGACACAAGCCTGCTGTCAGGGTGGTCGAAGGGTACAGGGCATCTTTAGGAGGGCCAATTCTTGCAAAGGTAGCACCACCATGTTACTCCAGTATAGAGCCAAAAGACAAAGACAAAGTCATTTAATGTCAGAAGCCGGTGCACTAGAGAGAGAGTGAGAGAGAGAGAGCAGCATGCCACCTGTTAAGTATGTGCTCTCGGTTCAGTTAAAAAAAGGAACAAATACAACAAAAGCCCTTAAAAGGGATAATCCGCCAGAGAGTACGGGAGAGAGTTTATTTTTAGTTTTCAGAGACCCGTCCTATGTCGAGGAGGAGATCTGTTAGTTTTGTGTTCCAGTCTTCTTTGGTTTCTTTTGAGTTTCTAATTAATTAACCCACATGAAAAAAAAAAACTAACTAAAAAAAATCAAAAAGGGCAACACAGTAAATGCAGTTGTCATTTCTCACCTCCCGATAAGAAAGCCATTTGTAAGGTTGATTTGGGAGACGAGAACCTAAGCATGGTCCATCACCTGAAGTAAGAGAGCAAAGAAAAATAATTAATCAACACTTCTGCTTTATTATATATCATGTTTCCATCTCTTAGTTGATACTGACTTAAAAGACAGATGTGGTTTGAGACCTTGTGACAAGTTTTTTAACTGTCAATTGTCACATGATTTTTAAACATTTTCAAAATAGAATTTTCTTTTCCCAAACTGTAAATTTATTGATGTGATTAAAGTTCTTTGATGTAATTTAAGTAATATATTCTATGTACTATATAAAGTGGTCCCAGACTCTGAAATCCAAAATTTCATAATAATCAGGCCTTTACTAACAAATACAGTACTGTCATATATGCCAGGGAGCTAAAAAAAATTATGTTTAAAAACTGTTGATAGCCTAGCCATACAAAGAGACCAAAGTGACAAAAGCAGCTTCCAAAAATTAAAGAACCAGTAAAAATCCATAATAATTATGGCATTCTGCTCAATGTTTTTATTGCCATTTATACAACAAAAAAAGCCAAATATAACATTCAAAAGCATGCAAGAAAATACATCTGATAACAATATGTTATCTTAAAAAGAAACACTTTGACTCTGTAATAATTGCTTCTAAGTTGTTAAGTTGTTTTAAATTGCATCTGGAGCATCTGAACCATCTGTGATTTTATATTCACAACTACAAGGATAACTAGCTCCTAATGAGCAAGGCTCAACAAGGCTTCAAATCGCTCTCCAACCCCTGATCAATACATGGTGAATGTGATAATAGATTGTAATGACTTGCGCACTAGCTTTGCATTTGGGATTTAACCCAGAAAAACAGTAATTAACAGAGCTGATATTCTAAACCAGAATAAGTGGAAATATAAAGAGAAACTTACAATAAAACTTAAAATAAAACTTACTTTATTCTCCTCACGTTTTAGCTATATAATACTAGTATTGAAAGATTTAAAATACTCTACACACCAGTTATATGCAGTCCCCTTTGGAAGGCCTCATACAAGGTTTTGGTGTCTTCATAGTAGTGTGTGAACAGCTTGGGACTGTCAACCAACACTGATCTATGGCCACCTCCCTGAAAAAGAAACTAAGTTGTACAAAATGTATTTTAAAAATACCTTTCAACACCACATAATGACTGAAACACATTTTGAAAGTACACTTAAATAATATACTCCAAAAACGCATGTACATAATTGGGGTAATAAATAAACAATTTGTAAATAAACAATGGGATAATATTAAACATATAAAACAACATTATCAGTTAATAAATTATAGGAATTGTATTTATTTGTTCATTTATTTATTTATTATTTGGTGTGTCTGGAGGAGATGAAACAACAACTCTGAAACAGTAGTGCAGTTCATTGATTCATTCAATTAATTATTATTTGTACAGCAATTTTAATATGAGACATGGTCACAGAACAGCTCTAAATAAAACAATGTATATTTTAGTCTAGATCAATTAAGAACAGGCCAACAATCACAGTAGCAAAACAGTAGCAAAGAAAAACTCCTTAAGATAACATAGGGGGGAAAAGGGGGGAACAGTATAAGACCCCTGTTTACCTATGCCAAAGAACCTATCTAAACAAATAGGTACACATTCACCTACACTTAGCGATTGATACTTGTATCTTTAACATCTATTGGAAGCCCATTCCAAATCTGGGGTCTTTGTGGAAAAAAGTGCCAGTGGGTGTAGCTTTTATCATTATTGGAACTGATAAAGTACCTGCAACTTTTGAGCATAATAGATATGGTGGATAGACAACACTGCTCAGGTATTTGGGATTTATATTTAATTTGTAGTATTTTTTTAGTCAATGTACAATTTTTCTACACAATTACTGCTGCACATGATCTTTCTGAATTGCACATTCAAAATATATATTTATTCAGACATTCGGCTGCCTGTACCCCTAGCAAAAGTACTTATGTAGGTATGCAGACCATTAGTTTTGTTACAATTGTTCTATGTATTCAGACAAGTTACCAACATTTTGTTGCAAACCAAGTTGTTGGCAAATTTAAGATCTTAAGAAATAATCAAATTTAACATCACTTTCCTTCTTTCTCTCTTTCTTTCTTAATGATTTTATTTAATTTTATTTTAGTTATTTAAATAATTTATTTTTTAAAAGTGAAAGCGCAACCAGAATAATGGCAAGTCTGGAGCTCGACTAAAATTCCACTTGCTTTCCAAGCCTTCACACCCAAAGGTGGGTAGTAACGAGTGACTGTGTTCACGTGGTAGATCCAATGAGACGTAGCAACAATAGTCACATGACTCTGTTTGACCAATCAGCCGCAATAACAATAACTACATGTAGTCAAACCTTCAGTGGTGGTAGACAGCGAAGGAAACGTGTTGCGCTTAGTTTAGCTGTTTTATTTAATGTTGCAATGTCAACATATATACAGTGGTGTGAAAAACTATTTGCCCCCTTCCTGATTTCTTATTCTTTTGCATGTTTGTCACACTTAAAT
>JAOVVA010146282.1:0-10336 GCA_028565275.1 Leiocassis micropogon | reverse complement strand
ATTCATAGTTTTGATGCCTTCAGTGAAAATCTACCAATGTAAATGGTCATGAAAATAAAGAAAACACATTGACAGATAGACGAGAAGGTGTGTCCAAACTTTTGACCTGTACTGTATAATTTCTATCCGTTATCACCCAAATGAGGATGAGTTCCCTGATGAGTCTGGTTCCTCTCAAGGTTTCTTCCTATTGTCATCTCAGGGAGTTTTTCCTTGCCACTGTCGCCTTCGCTTGCTCATCAGAGACGTTTTTTCATCATTCATTCATTCATTTCATTATTATCTAGACACATTTTTCTCACACATACACACTTGAATTTTCTTTTTAAAATTTTCTTTTCATTTTTGTGAAGCTGCTTTGAGACAATGAAATAAAATTTAAAAATCAGTGCTGAAACATAAATTTTCTTGTTTGAGAATTCTAGTTTAACCTTTATACTCACCGCAGGATTGTGGGTAGTGACCACACTTCCGAAACTTCTCTTTTGCTCTCTCTTGGTCGGCCGTTTAGGTCAGAGAGCTATCTTGTGTCATGCTCCCCTGCAATAGAAGCATAACTGCTCCCTCTGGCGGTGGTACATCAAGGCGTCAAAGTTTAATTGTTAAGTCAATAAGTTCATCCAAGGAGACATTATCATCTCTGCATGGCAGTTCCTTTAGGATCCTGGGATTTAATCCATGGCGATATGCTCCTTTTAGGTTCATTCCACTCGCTACCTGTGGCAAGAGTGTGAGCGAGTTGAGAGCGTATTCGGTCATGCTCTGCCTTCCTTGTTGCATGTTAAGCAAGTGCTCACTCACTTCCTTTACTTCTGGTGAATGATCAAACACTTTTTTAAACATGGCCAGGAAGTGTTCAAATGAATTTGTGCTTTCATCACCTTTATACGGGAGTTGCCCATTTTAAGGCTTTTCCGGTGAGCAGGTTGTTGAATTGTGCGATTTTTCCTTTTTCAGTGACGTTGTCTTGACCAGCAAAGTAGAGTGAGCATGGCAAAATAAAACCTTGACAATCACCTGGATCACCACCGTATTTTTCCGGGTTAGCCACCAGGACTGGGTTCGGTGCAGCGATGATTGTAGTTACTGGAGTAGTAGAAGCAGCATTGGCAGACATTTTGTTGATGAGTTGATCCACCACTTGTTGCATCTGTTTGATGTTCTGCTGGAGTACCATCTCCATTCGTATTTGTTCAATTTTCTCCTCGTACATAACTTAGGCATGACTCAAAAGGCCCTCCCAAACGTTAATATCTCCGTCTGTGTCCATAGTGGGTGAAGTATTCTGTTATGAACCAGACTCTGAGAACGCAGGTGCAGTTAAGATTTTAATTTACCGATCGTTCAAGGAACACGGTAAACAAACCAGCAAAGATAATGCAAAATCGAAAGTTGAGTAAACAGGCAAGGGTCAGGCGATGTGCATTCGGGCATAAACGGGATCAGGCTAAACTTAGAAACAAAAACACAAACAAGGTCAATATCCAAAAGGGGCATGCAAGTGTCAAACGGCTTGGTAATGACACTGGTGCTAGTCACAGGGAGTGTATACTTTGCAAAGGCCAGAAGTGCATTAGTCTCCTTTATCAGTGTCTGGTAATTAGTGTCAGGTGTGTTAGTATTCAGGTAAACAGGAGCGTTGGTGTTGGGAGTTATAGTTCTTTGTAGTTCTGACACTTATAAGCAAATACTGTCTTTTTTTTAAGTAAAAACATCAGGGGAGTACTTTAACTTTTACTAGACCACATTTCTGTCTGTTTAGTTTTACTTTTATGTTAGAAGAATTATTTAAAAAATATACTTTTACTAACTTGAGGATTCTCTAAAATGACAGAATCTCAGTAACTCACTGTAGTGTCTCCAGTTTACAGTGTGGATCCTTCAGTAGATCAGAGAGCAGCTTCACTCCTGAGTCTTCTGGATTATTGTAGTTCAGATTCAGTTCTCTCAGGTGTGATGAGGGGTTTGACCTCAGAGCTGAAACCAGAGCAGCACAACCTTCACTAGTAATACTACAGTCAGAAAGTCTGCAGAGAGAAAGGAGAAAAACTCACACTTACAGCACTTATGAGCACACAAAGACACACACACACAAATAACACAACATTACAAAAAAAACTACCCCCTTTAAAAAACGAAGGAAATTGTAATATGTAATACCGTAATATATGTGTGTGTGTGTGTGCGTGTGTGTGTGTGTGTGTGTGTGTGTGTGTGTGTGTACCTCAGTATCTCCAGTGTACAGTGTGGATTCTCCAGTCCAGCAGAGAGCAGCTTCACTCCTGAATCCTGCAGTTTATTGACACTCAGGTCCAGTTCTCTCAGACTGGAGGAGTTTGAGCTGAGGACTGAGGACAGAACTCTACAGCTCTCATCTGTCAGGTTACACCAACACAGCCTTGGAGAAAATTATATCAAATCCATATAATTGTAAACACACAAAGAAAACAGTCACATTGTCACTCACTAAAGAATTCATAAATCACAAATCTCTTCTTTAGAAAGTGTTTTTAATTAACACATATCTTCCAAATGTGCCACACTGATTCATTTGTTATCAGTTAATCTGTATTTTTAGGTTGTTAGAATACAAATTAATTGTAAAACAATTTAGCATGTAAATATTTCTCTTATTAAATATGTATTTGTTCCTATATATACGGGTAACAGTCGAATAATATTTATGCAAATAATTCTCTATACAATGTGCAACTTTCAATCCCTAATCCGTTAACTTTATTTCACCAAATCACTTTCAGCCTCAAAACTCCTCATGTCCTGTTTCCTCAACTGATTAAATTAATGAAGGAGCAATTTGTAATTCTGTTTAAATTTCAGTGTGTGTGCGTGTGTGTGCGTGTGTGTGTGTGTGTGTGTACGCACTAAGATATTAACTCACTGTAGTGTCTCCAGTTTACAATGCGGATCCTTTAGTAGATCAGAGAGCAACTTCACACCTGATTCTCCTGGTTTATTACGGTTCAGATTCAGTTCTCTCAGGTGTGATGTGCGGTTTGACATCAGAGCTGAAAACAGAGCAGCACAACCTTCATCTGTAATACTGCAGTGAGACAGCCTGCAGAGAGAAAGGAGGAAAATTAACACTCACGACTCAACATACAAACATTTCTAAGTGTAAAGGCTTGCATTATTGCATAAATGTTTAAAATTTTATAGAGAATAGTTTTGTGTGTGTACCTCAGTATCTCCAGTGTACAGTGTGGATTCTCCAGTCCAGCAGAGAGCAGCTTCACTCCTGAATCCTGCAGGTTATTGTAACTCAGGTCCAGTTCTCTCAGACTGGAGGAGTTTGAGCTGAGAACTGAGGACAGAACTCTACAGCTTTTCTCTGTCAGGTTACATCTACACAGCCTGGGAGAGAATTAGATCAGATCCATGTGATTGTAAACACACAAAGCAAAACAGTCAAATTGTCACAATGAAACAATTTACATTCAACTTCTCAAATGTCTGTGTTACAAAGAAATATCAAATGGGAAAATTCGTTTTTAACTTAACAATATCAGGTTTTTCTGTCTAAAATTACGTGAAGCGGGTTGGAGAGCCGCACACTACGAGATTTAAAAATATTTATAAGAGCCCTAACGCAGGACTTCTGAGGGGGTCAACGAAATAGGAGTTTGTAAGAGTGCTTATGATGCGCACGGGAATGCGCTTTGTCTTTTCTTTTTCTTTACTTTGCTTTTTTTTTTTGTCTTTGGCCCTTACACCTTACCGGTGCCATTTAAATGATCAGACACGCCACCAGGTGTTCAGGCTATACATGAGTAACAAAGGAGAATTCGGTCAAATGTTTCATATAGTTTCTTTTATCTGTATGTTTTATGTTTTTTTATGTTTTAACCAGTTTTTTAACTGGATGTTAGAATAAAGTGGTGTAAGTTACCCCAGTATGTTTAAATCATTACTGGACTTATGTACATTTATTATGAATCTGTTCTTTGAATAGATTTATTTGTGGATATGTGTGGATATACTCCAAGTCACCTTACAGCAAATATTCATACTTTCTAATCCACTGTTTCTGCATGGCATTGTGTTACCTTCTACCACTGCTATTTTTTGATCCGACAATGACAGAGAAATGGTGCATTGCGTGTGTGTGTGTGTGTGTATGCTCATGTTTGTGTGCATGTTTGCCACTGGCAAAACAAATCAGAAGAGGTTCACACTAAGACACTGCTAATGCTGTTGGTCAGTCGTGTGCCATCCATGTCCCAATCATTATTTAAAAGAATTATTAGAGATAAAATAAAAAATGTTTCAGGGAGATTTCAGTGCCTTATTTGCCTCCACTAGAAGAATGAGTTTCAAATATTCGCCAGTGAAACGAGAACATACTGTAATGGGTTGTGTTAGCTTTCCTAATACTCACATAATTAGCTTTCATGTAAATCCAACTGTTACAGCCGTCTTTTTGATTGTTGTCAGTTTTAATTGCCTGGATGTTTAAATGTAACTTTAGTTAACCTTTTAAATCTTAAGTGTAAATGTGAACACAAGCAGTTAATGGTAGTAAATGTCTTTGGCGTATGGAGTGTCTGGTCGGGATTAGGCTTATCGGTCTGCAGGTCTGATTCACAGAACTGAAAGTCCAAGTGCGTACTGAGATAGTGAGAAAAATAATATTTAAAATAATTGATATGATGGATTGCTAGTAACGTCAGGATCATATTCTGCATCATTCTTAACAAAATTTGCACGATCTGTATTACTTTTATTTATAACACAATATACATACAGTATTTACATCTAATGCAGTATGATCCAGTAGCATCAGGGTCACAAATACTTTTAAATTTATAGTTTTATTATTCTTATTGTTATGAACCAGACTCTGAGAACGCAGGTGCAGTTAAGAGAGTCGGCGTGTGTAACTTGAGCTCAAGTGGAATGCGGAAGCGGAGAGCCAGCGCGAGTTGAATGAGCTTCGCAATGAAAGCCAGAATGTGTAACTTACTTGAGCCGGCTCGCAGGTGACGCTGATGCATGAGTATTACTCATGGTCAGGAAACAGGCAGAGGTCAAAGCCGAAAAGTAGAGGAAAGGTCCGTGATCCAGGCTCGTGGTCGAAAAACAGTTCCAAAAGTAAGTACCGGGGAAATCTGAGATGGTGACGTAAGCCGTAGACATGGTTTTTAAAACAAGGCAAGGGCAAAAACGAGATGGCAAAACGAGAAAGAGCGCTGGAATATTGGACATGGTGAATACACAGTAATCTGGCAAGGAGGTGTAGTCTGATTGCGAGTTAAGTAGAGAGATGATTATAGATTGAGCACAGGTGTGCAGAGTGGAGAATGAGGTGGTGAAAAGCAAGCAGCGGGCTGGATCATGGAACCGCAGTGCGCAGGTGATCATGGCATGGTTGTGGCTTGGTGGGTCGTGATACTATAAATCTGTGGCAGAGTTTTCTGCACTTTTCTTTGATCTGCAGATTCTTTGCAGAACTTACACTCAGACCTATAGTGATCCAAGATGGCAGCGCGGCAGTAGCACGCAGCGGCCACTCTAGAGCCAAAATGGTGCTACTTTGTTTACTTTTGTGTTGAAGCATGTTTGTTTCACACTGTAAATGGACATCGGCACAACTGGTGTCCGTATATACCACCACCAGACACTTTTGGAAATAAATAACCCAGTTAATGACATCTACGATGAGCTGGGGAAAAGCTACGCAACCTCGGCTTTCTGCATGAGGCCTTGAGCATCCATTATCTTATCCAACGTTTATTTTCTGCTCCCTGGAAAATAAACTGGACTACATCTGAATCCAGCAGACTACACAGCATGAGTTTAGAGACTGTTATGTCTTTGTTTTCATGGAGACATGGTTCAGTGACAGAACACCAGATGCTGCCATTCAACTAGACAGGCTAGCCTCGTTTCATGCCGACAAAATGCAGCTCTGTGTGGTAAGAGTCGTGGCAGTGACTTGGGTGTTTACATCAACATGGGGTGCAAAAACTCTGTGCTAGTTTCTAGCTATTGCTCATCGCTGGTGGAGTTTGTGACTGTTAGATGCAGACCTTTTTATTTACCGCGGGAATTCACCACTGTTTTTATTATCAGAGTGTACATTCCACCTAGCGCTAATGCTAAGGAAGCGCTATGGGAACTGTATGCAAAGATCAGTGAACTGCAGAACACACACCCGTGTGTCGCTGGGAATTTTAACCATGCAAATCTCAAGTCAGTGCTCCCTAAATTCCATCAGTATGTGGACTTTGCAACAAGAGGGGAAAACACGCTGGATCTTGTTTACACAAAACATATCAGGCAGAGCCCCATCCCCACCTTGGCTATCTCTGTTATGCTAATTCTAGCATACACACCATTCGTCAGGCATTCAAAACCATTTCTTAAGCAGATGAAAACCTGGCCAGCAGAAGTTATCTCTGCTCTTCAGGACTGTTTTGAGAACATCATCTCACGACCCAACCAGAAACAGTCGACTACTGCGAAGGTGCATGCACTTCCTAAGGAGACTCCTCCTTTAGAACGGGGGACAAGGTGGTGGGCCTAAGAACAGCAAGGGCCAAACTTTCCCAGACCATCAGACAGGTGAAGCCCGCACACACCCAGAGAATTCACAAACACTTCAGGGACAGCGGTGACACATGGCGTATGTGGCAGGACATACAAGCCATCACAAACTACAGGCTGACATCAAATACAAATTCAAATTTTATTTGTCTCATACACAGTACGATATGCAGTGAAATGCTTATACGACCACCCGTGACCTTAAAAATATAAGCTTATCAATAGGAAATAATTATGAATAAAAAAGAAATAAAATAGAAATAAATTTAGCTAGGATAAAAATATTCTGTACAATATAGAAAATATAGAAAATTTTGTGTAAATAAAAAACTGACTGGAGAGTGTGCAAATATGCAGAAAGTGTCTTATTTAAAGTGACTTTATTTAAACCTGCCTGTGATGGTGACGGCTCCCTTCCAGATGTGCTGGACAACTTCTATGCTTGGTTCGACAAGCAGAATAATGTGACGGCGAGGAAGACCATCCCTCCTCCGAATGACCAGGTGAAGTGTCTCCCCACAGCTATGTGAGGAAAACTCTACGCAAATCAACCCACATAAAGCTGCTGGACCAGACAATATCATCTGCCAGTGTTTAGCACATTCTCTGAGCATTCAGAATGTGCTGAACACTGGCAGATGTTCTCACTGACATCTTCATTATCTCTCTAAACAGCAACGTCATTCCCACGTGCTTCAAGACCACCACCACTGCCCCCATGCTAAAGAAGTCTTCTGTGTCCTGTCTCAATGACTACCGGTCTGTTGCACTCACACCCATCATCATTAAGTGCTTCGAGTGGCTCGTTATGAGACCCTGCTGCCCCCCCGACACTAGACACCTACGTTCGAATGCTGTATATAGATTTCAGTTCAGCATTCAACGCTATCATCCCCCAACACCAGATTGAACACCTCCCTCTGTAACTGGATCCTGGACTTTCTGACCGGAAGGCCTCAGTCAGTACGGATCGGGAGCTGCACATGCAGCACCACCACACTGAGTACTGGGCCCCCCCAGGGCTGTGTGCTCAGTCCTCTGCTGTTCACACTGCTGACTTATGACTGTGTAGCGACACACAGTTCGAATCACATCATCAAGTTTGCTGATGACACGACCGTGGTGGGTCTCATTAACAAGACTGACGAGTCAGCGTACAGAGAGCAAGTGCAGAGGCTAACGGACTGGTGTAAAGACAACAATCTGTCTCTGAATGTCGACAAGACAAAGGAGATGGTTGTTGACTCAAGGAGGACATGGAGCGACCACTTTCCGCTGAGAATCAATGGCTCCCCTGTGGAGATTGTCGACAACACCAAATTCCTGGGTGTCCATCTGGAGAAGAACCTCACCTGGTCCCTCAACACCAGCTCTCTGCACAAGAAAGCCCAACAGCGTCTTTTCTTCCTGAGAAGGCTAAGGAAGGCCTAGCTCCCACCACAAATCCTGACCACCTTCTATAGAGGGATCATCAGGAGCATCTTGAGCAGCCGCATCACTATCTGGTTAGCGTGAGGACAACAGAGAAGATCATCGGGGTCTCTCTTCCCTCTATTAAAAGACATCTACACCACACGCTGCATCCGCAAAGCTTGCATTGTGACTGATCGGACACACCCATCACACACACTCTTCACCCTTCTGCCATCTGAAAAAAGGTACCGAAGCATTCGGGCACACACATCTCCTCAATAAAAAACAAAAAGGGACTGGACTGATAAAACACACACACACACACACACACACACACACACACACACACACACACACACACACATACATATATTAACTCAACTACCTCAAAACATTGAGACTGGACTGAATAATCAACACACACGCAAACACACTGATCTTGTTTGCACATTTACATGTGCACTTTATGTTGTCTCTTATGCCCATCTTCTCCATTAAGTCCCTCCATAACTCTCGAGATAAACTGAGGTCCGCGATCGCTTACTATGTCTGGCAGGCCGAAGACATTTCTTAGATAGGGGAATTAATCTCAAGAATTTTGAGAATCTGTCAACCTCCACCACAAACTGGGGAGACGGGTCTGGGATAGTCAGGATGGGAGCAGAGGTAAACCTCTTAAGGTTAGCGAAGGCTTGGTCAGCTTCCTTATTCCAGCAGAACCGGGTCTTTGCGGAGGTCAACGAGGTCAGAGGGGCGGCGACAGAGCTGTATCCTCGTATGAAGCGGCGGTAGAAGTTGGCAAAACCCAGTAACCGATGGAGGTCTCGCCACGAGGCTGGTGTGGGCCAGTTAGTGACTGCCTGGACCTTGGCTGGTTCCATCTCTAGCATGGACAGGGAGATGACAAATCCCAGGAAGTTGATGGAGGATGTGTGGAACTCACATTCCTCTGCTTTAACATAGAGGTTATTCTCCAAAAGTCTCTGAAGAATCTGACGAACATGGTGTTGGTGTTCCTCCAATCCTTGAGAAAAAAGTAAAATGTCATCCAAGTATATGAACAAAAGAATTAAGGAAGTCGCAGAGAACGTCATTAATGAGGGATTGGAAGACGGCGGGAGCGTTGGTCAGACCAAAAGGAACCACCAAATATTCATATTGTCCCGTAGGGGTGTTAAAGGCTGTTTTCCACTCACGCCCACACGGATATGGACATGGTGATAAACATTTCGTAAGTCCAGTTTCGTGAAGGTGTTGGCCCCCTGGAGCAGCTCAAAGGCAGTAGCCATAAGTGGGAGTGGGTAGCGGTTCCTGACGGTGAGTTCGTTGAGCCCCCTGTAATCAATACACAGACGAAGGGACCCATACTTTTTCTTCATGAAGAAAAACCCTGCCCCCGTAGGGGAGGAGGATGGGTGGATGATTCCGGCGGCAAGGGCTTCTGTAATGTACGTGTTCATGGACTCTCTCTCTTGGCGAGACAAGGAGTACAGTCAGCCCTTGGGCGGGGAGATGTGCCTGGGAGGAGGTCGATGGCACAGTCATATGGTCGATGTGGTGGAAGGTGGGGAGTGTAGGGAGTGCAAAGTGAAGGCATGACTTGGCACAAGAGGGGCTCCAACCCGTGATAAGGGGCTCCAACCCGTGATAACGTGCTTGATCCAGTCAATCTGGAGACCGAGAACCAAGGCGGCATGAGAATTATTGATAATAAAGAAGCAAATCTTAAACGAAGACGCGAGTCAATCCTTCCGGCGAGATCCATGAGTTCATGGAGGCCAAAAGGAAGTTCCCGGGAGACTAGCTCGTCCTTGAGTGCCTCCGACAGTCCTTCCAGGAAGACGTCGACTAGGGCTCTGGCGTTCCATCCACTCGAAGCAGCTAAGGTCCGAAATTCGATGGTGTAGTCATAAGCAGAACGCAAGCCTTGGCGGAGCTGTAATAGCTTGGTTCCGGCCTCCCTGCCGACATGAGATCGGTCAAAGACCCTCTTCATCTCTCCAGAAGAGAGCGCTGTGCTCCACTTCATGGCCCTACCGGTGAGGAGAGTGATAACGTAGGCCACCTGAGATCTATCTGAAGAGAAGGTGGAGGCTTGAAGTTCAAAAATCAGGGAACACTGAGATAGGAAAGATCTACATGTACCTTGCTCTCCGCTGTAAGTAGGAGGGGCTGGCAGGCATGGTTCTCGCAGGAGATCCGTGATTGTGGTCCAAGCTGTAGGAGTCTGAAGGCGCTGCATTTGAGCGGTGACGTCCGCGAGTGTCTGCCTGGTGGTGACAAGCTCCTCCTGATGTTTACCAAGGAGAGCGCCTTGATTCTCCAGTGCCTGTCTCATCCTGTCTAATCCTGCTGGATC
>JAOVVA010146271.1:0-10336 GCA_028565275.1 Leiocassis micropogon | reverse complement strand
TAATTTAATATTTTCATGACAAAATGTTCCTAAATACACATATAAACATTATTTTTAGTGATAGCTTGATATAACTTCTGTAATTTTTCAAAACTCTTTTAATAAATTTTTTGTTTTTAAAAAATAATAAAAGGTTTATCTCGGAGACGCAAAATGTACCCGCAATTCTAGAATGACCCGTACACATACAGTATATCCCGAGACTCTCTTTATATATACTCTAGCACTGTTTTTTGTATATACTGTGTATACATGCACGCACACACACACACACACACACACACACACATCACTCTATTTTGCTCCTACTGTGTGTGCGTGGTTAGACCAGCATTTTCCAGGACATTGGCTGGAACGACACAGATCTCATGAATGTCCTCCAAGAAGTTCAGATCTCACACCATGTGATTTTTCCTGTGGGCGATGCAAAGCCTTCCACACTGGAGGACTCGGAGTCACGGATTCAGGAGGTTCTCAGCAATATCCCAAACCACTTCCTGCAGAAAACTGTACAATCCTTTCCCGGCTGTTTGAGGAAACCGGTTGACACCACTGGTGCCCATGTTGAACAGTAAAGATTTACTTTAATTTTCCTATGTAATAAAGTACACACTTCAGGAAAAGCTTTTTTTTTTTAAAAATTTTTTATTTTGCGTCCAAGTGTAGTGACTGTTCTTTAGTAAAACAACAGCCCTTGCGAAGAAAAAGGTTAAAGAGGCTGTAGCAGTGCGGGAGATGATTCTGTTTAGCGACAATGCAATGCCACATTTCCGCAAAATCCTCTAAAGGAGGCAAAAGCAAATATCATTAGAGAGATTCCTTGTTGAAGTCACAGGAAAAGAAAAGGATTCCAGTTCCCCGACAGAGACTTCCTGTCAAATAGCAGTGATTCCGTTAGTATGTTTGTGTGTGTGTGAAAGTCGTCCTATAGCCCCCCTGCTACTGCTTTTGCTCTCATCTAACACCAGTCACGATTCCTTTCAACGGTAAACTGCAGGTTATTTCGTTTTATTTTTACTTTTTATTTTGTACTAATTATTTTTCTATGACTATTTTTGGATCGTGGAATGAATCATCAGTGTTTAAAAAATTTCTTATGGGGAAATTTTGATATACGAGTGCCTTGGATTGCAAGCACACAAATTATGCTTGCAATCCAAGGTTTAACTGTATATACTGTACACACACACACACACTGCTAGATGTCCGTCTGACAGATACTAAACTGCATTTCGTTGCTGAGTAACTGCACCTTGCAATGACAATAAAGTTGTATGTATCCATTTATCCATCTAAAACACTAATGTGAGAACACCAAGACGTGAGGACATTCACTCGTAAGATGATTGGAATAAAAGAACGCTGAAATGAGAACAAATTACAGGAAGCGTAAACAAGTGAGAGTTCAAGGTTTATTTTTCTTTTCAACACCCTTATAGTTTTCGCTGATTAATGAAGCTAAATTTATCATAACTCCATGCCAAGAGTAAAAAAAAGATAGCTAAGTCTCGAAAAGATTGAGCAATTGTGTCACAGTGCCAAACTGAAGAGAAACTCGCCTCTTTCTTTTTTCCTTTCTTTGTCCTTCTGCTGGTGCATGCGTCTCATGCAGCTCGATCGTCTGGCTGCAGGTTGCATCACGTGAGAGCAGAAACAGCAGGAGAAGCGAATAGCCAGACTTTTCTTCATGACTGTAAGCTCTATAAATCCTTCCCATCTGTTACAGCATGCAGCCTGTTCTCGCTCGTGCCATGAGGGAGATGTTTTTGCTCACTTCACTCGCGCTCCTCGGCTGCGTCCCTTTGACCGGCTCTTCTGCTCATATTGACTTCGTCTGGAGCACTCGAGGCTACGGACAAACCCGCTGCATGGATATCCCCGAGGGCCTACGGCTGTGCCACGGCATCGGATACAAACAAATGCAGCTGCCCAACCTGCTGGACCATGAGAGCATGATGGAGGTGAAGCAGCAGGCGAGCAGCTGGGTGCCGCTTGTGCACAGGAGGTGCCACCCGGGCACGCAGGTAAAGCTCACGCAGCTCATTTCTGGTCGTTGCTATAATGTATTAAATAATATTTTACTTATTTGTCTTCATTATTAAAGATCTAATAGTTAGACAATAGCTTTTGGATAAAGACAAACATTAATTATGATTGAGGTTAAGACTACTTAAGCTCAAGATACTTTACTGGTATTTTATTGTGTATGAAGAAATATATGGAGATTAACAATGCAAAGTTTTTGTTTGAGAAGGATAATGTCCAATCTGACCCTTGGACATTTCATGGACTCTCATGCTTTGCGATCTTGTACCAGCTCTTTCAACTCACCATCATCCGCCTTGATGGTGTCGAACTAGCAAGTCCTTAACCGGCCTGGTCTCCTCGCTCCACTGACCATTTATAGATTCTTGAGGTCTTATTCAAGAAATTTAGTACACATTATGTGCATCTCAATCAGCTTTTGCTGTTCATGGTATGCGACAAAGCTTTCTCCAGCCTCACAATCCCAAAGCCTCGATTGTTCTCCTGTCTGCCTTTTTCAGTGTCCAGGTTTCATAACCATAGGTTGCGATTGGCAATGTTATGGTTGCGACCAGACCAGTTGCTGCATGTAGTCATGACACTTGTATCTCTGCTTTTGTTGAATTTTGTTGAATCTCAAGATGAATTTCCAACTTTTCTAAGCTGTCTTTCCATTAATTAAAAAAAATCCCCCAGCACACAATACATTTCTGACAGAAAAATGTTTATATCATATTCTAATCAGGCATGTGTTAATTATGTAACTAATTAGTTATTACTAAAAATTTATTAATTAATTTACTTATTTATTCATTAAGTAGTCAAAAAGGACCTAAAGACAATTTCAGCGACATGTTTGAGAATCTGGCACACAAACTTTAATAGTTTTTCCCCCCCTTATATAATTCCATTTTAAACCATGATTTATCTGTAGCAACTTTATTAATTTCATCAACAAAGCATATTTCATTAAGATTTATATGTCTATAAATTTATGATCAGAATATACTAACATTGTACAAAAAAACATTAGATTAAGCAGAATTCGCTGCTGTATATTAAGATGTTGGTGGTGTAAATAACATTAATAACAAGGTTTAGAAAAAAAAAATCTACTTTCCACCCTTTAACTATTGTTCTATAAAATTCAGTACAGTATAAACATATTAAGCAACAATCACAGCAAAAAGAAAACACAGCTTTAGGTAAAGCAACATGGAACCAATGCCTAGCTTAAATGTCGAATTATGCCTAATGTCACATGAGTTAATAAAATATAAACAGCTGTACAAAATTGTAATAAATAATAGACAGTGGTCTAAATGAAGCCTGTAGAAGGAAATGCTTTCTTTTATAAAATGTTAGGGAGGAGCCCCAGGGAATAGGATAATAATAATAATAATAATAATAATAATAATAATAATAATAATAATAATAATAATAATAATCATAATATATTACTATATTACTATTATATTTTATAATAATATCTTTTATATAAAGTGAATGGCTGTATTTTTATATACTGCATGTATGTACGTATGTTTTTTTTACGTATGTATTTTTTTACATTTTATTTTCTTATAAATCCTCTAAAATTAACCTTAATTAAATATTTCAAGTAATCTGTCTCAGTTTAACAACAACAACAACAACAACAACAACAATAACAAAATTTAGAATTCTTTACTGGCTCATTCAAATGAACAAACATTTTAACAAGCACTGGTTTGTTCATTTTTGCAACTAATCACAGTTTTGTGTTGTTTCACATTTTAGAAAAATAACTATTTCCGCAATCAAAACAACATAATCAATTCACCTTTATGAGCATGCTGCACGATAATTAATTATCGTATAATTTCTATAATATATAAGGGATTTATTTAGACACTAACCTAATGTTCAGATGTTCAACAGATGCAGATACTTTTTTTAGAAAAAGATAAGGATTTTTGTAGGATCACAAAAACATTAAATATCGCAATATGCAGTATGTTAGGGGGCAATTATGTTTTCCATTTAGTTATTCAAAAATTGAACAGAGAACAGAAATGAACAGAGATTAAAGTCTGTTAAACAGCGTGACAAGTACGAATATTTGCCTTCATCAGCATGTTAGTATGCATATGAATTTATACATGTATTTACTGAATATAATTACAGGACACATGCTTGGCAGCTTTTAATGTTCTCTCAATCAATAAACATAACAAAAATGCACATGTTAAGAAAAGTCTATAATGGAATATATAAGCATAATATCATAAAGGTTTGCATATTTTTTTTGGCTCAATCGGTTGAGGCTGTGGATTACTGCTCAGAAGGTCAGGGGTTCAAGCCCCAGCACCAGCAAGTTGTCACTGTTAAGCCCTTGAGCGATCCTTTCTGCTCCAGGGTGCTGTATCCTGGCTTACCCTGCGCTTTGACCCTCCTGTGAGAAAATCATTTAACTGTGCTGTAAGCTACATGTGACCAATAATTAATCATTATTATTTTCTATCTATTCGTACATGGAAGGCCTGTTTAATGTAAACCTGTGTTGTATAGATGCATTAATATTGAGATCATGCGACACACAGGTTGAATGTATTGAACTAATAATTGGTTGCGATAGAACTACTCCAGGGGTTTCACAGAGATGGACATGAACACCTTTGCTATCGCAACTTTTACACACTGTATATACAGTACCAGTGCATCTTATACATTATGTCAATGGTATGCAGGTTTTCCTGTGCTCGCTCTTCGCTCCAGTGTGTTTGGAGCAACTGATCAGTCCTTGCCAGCAGCTCTGTGAGTCTGTGCGTGATGCTTGCAGCCCCATCATGCAGGTGTTCGGCTACGTTTGGCCAGAAATGCTCAACTGTAGCAAGTTTCCACCTGAGGAGAAGGAGTTGTGTATCTATATGGAGAAAAACCAAACGGATACTCCTGAAGAGTCTGGTGTGTATATAATATGTACAGTATTTTATACAACATTCTATGTCATGTAAATAAGTCTCTTGTAGCTTTACAAAGTGTGTATAACACACATTGAGTGTGTGCAATCTAGCCTTATTGTGTCTATATCTGCCTGTCATGTGTGGTATAATCACCTATGTAGCCTTATAATGGGTGGGTGTATAATACTCTGCATAGACATGAAAGGTGTGCATAATTCACTATGAAGCCCTATTGTGTATATAATGTTCTGTATAACCTGATGTAGAGGGTAAATTATCATCAATAAGCTTTATATATTTTGTATAACTATCTAGATAGCTTTATAACATGTATAAAGATAAGTATTATTATACATGTATTATACATGTATAATAATACTTATCTTTATCTGATATACTGTATCAGCCTATATAGTGTGTAGATTTGTAGTGTAGTTATAATATTCTGTACAAATGTATATAATGCACATAATCTCTTATGTAGCCTAATATAGTGTTCATAATGTTCCATGGAGCACCTTATACAGTATAGAGTGTATAGTATTTTCTGTACATTTAGAGAGTAAGTATAATATCCCACAACAATATTTTACACAGAATTATATAGTGTTTTATATTTTTTGAAAAAGCTTCTAAGAATACTCTCTAGCCATATACAGTTTCTTATCGTATCTTCTTATCTTATCTAGCTGTACTGTATGTATTACAGAGATGTTATGTATTACAGACATTATGTAATTACCGGGATGTTTCAGTATGTAGCTGCATGGATGTCAGCAAAAGGTCACCTTTTTTTAAACAGCATTATTTTTGAATACATTTGGAACAGTCCTGTAGTGTACGCATCTGGTTTGATTTTTTTAGTACAATTTTACAAACAGGCAACTTTTTCACTATAAAACAATGAAAAATTAATGAATTTCTTCGTTGCTAAATAATACCCCGAGATCAGCTGTGAAAACATGAAGGTAACCCCCTGTGGTGTAAACTTATTTATTCAGATGTGCATCCTTCTGATCGTACAGGACACACGCGTGCATGTCCACAATGTGACATCAAGATGAACGCAGATGACATCCTGGACAACATGTGCGCCAGTGAGTTCGGTAAGAAACTTTTATACTACTTCTAGCTTTATAATAAATACTACTGTAACACCAAACATTACATTACATTACATTTTTTTATTTCTAGAAAAATAAGTCATATTTAAAGTATCCAAGTGGTGGATTGTAATGCATTGTATTGATAAACATTGATATTTATTTCGACTGTGCATAGCTATAGTGTTATATAGTCTATTTAAGGATATGCAGATTGTTATACCAACGATGTCTACCTTCTAAGTCCATATAGAATATTATGTACTATTACATATGAATTACAGTATTGTTCAAAAGTTTTGATTCTTCCCTCATTTCTTCATATTCTGCTTCAAAGAGCCAGACCTTCGTGTATCGTAATGTAATCTTGAGAAATAGTTCTCCAGGCGTCCTGACAGATTTTTTTGTTTCTCATTTTTGGGAAGTTTTTGGCTCTTTTTTAGTCCAGTTACTGTACCTGACAAGTTTCAGTGATTTTTTTTAAGCCAGACAGTGACCTACTGTATGAATCATTAAAAAAAAAAATCAAAAATACGTTAAGGCATGAACCAGTGAGAAACAGGTGCATATGATAGCAGATGATCAGGCCTGTGATTAGTATACTAGTGACGCTCAATGCTGAGTGGTTGGAACAGACGAGAGGGGAAATGAGGTTGCTGCTGAGGTTTTTACATATACAGCCAATTTTTTTATTGCATCTTAAGGCACTTTTCTTTGATTTAATATATTTAATATGAAGGAATGAGAGTGGGTCAAGACGCACATAATACAATATATTATATACATTATACACTTGTACAGGTACCTACAGAAGATTACATAGTATACAGTATAATAAGATATAGAGGTTAATGAAGGCTTTATAAAGGTCTATGCATATGATAGGCCTGTATGATTATAGAATATAGAATGTTCTATAAGACTGTATATTAAGGCATGCTTATGTCTTAAAGAAAAGTAATATCTTATATTAATTTTGGACCATTCACATTCCCACTTCTTTCACACAAGCATTTTTTTTCCCCACATGTAAATCATTTTACATGAGTCATTAAATATCACATTCATTTCATGTATGACATTTGGATTTATTTACCACTTAGACAGGAGCAATCATAGCTTAGTGGTTAAATCCCAGCACGACACGGCTGCCACTGTTGGGCCCTTGAGTAAGGCCCTTAACCCCTCAACTTTTCAAATGCGTAAAGAAATAAATTCAAGCTGCTCGACATAAGGGTGTCTGCCAAATGCTGTAAATATTGGACTGCACTTTCACAGGATACTCATACAGATGAGAAACATATGTTCGCAGTGGGTTTCCAGTAAAATATATGTCCTATACATATTGTGAATAATATTTTATATAGCCTTGCATAGTGTGCATTATCCTCTACATAGCTTTACAGTATATCGTCTGTATAAAAAGTATCTAGTGTGTATAATACTTTATGCAGTATTATGTAGTGTGAATAATCAGATGATTCTTTTTAATTTCAAATCAAATTTTCACGATCCGGATGTGATTTAATCTTTCTGTATAAACCATATGACTTTAATTCTGAGGCACATTATCTACATAAACTGGACGCAATTTTTTCAACATATAATTATTGTACCTACTACTCACATAATCACATTGTTTTTTTTGTCACATAATCACAAAAAAAACAAACAACAACATGTGGTCACTTGTAAAGTGTAATTGATTTCGCCGTAAAAGTTGAAGCAGTTTGGGCCAAATGTTTGGGAATTAGGATTCAGGATTTCTGATTTACATTTCAGCATTTGGCAGACGCCCCTATCCAGAGCGACTTCCATCTCATTATACATCTGAGCAGTTGAGGGTTAAGGGCCTTGCTCAAGGGCCCAACAGGAGCAACTTGGTTTGAAAATGGGACCTTCTGGAAAAACAAAACATTAATATACCAGCAAAATAAATAAATAAATAACAGGAAAATATCTGTAGGGCAGAAAAGATATCAGTGTATTATGTAAAAAAAAACACTTTTCAGACAGAAAAGAAAGCTTCTGCGTTTTGCATGCGTGAAAGGACGGTTACTGGTGATGTTCAATAACTAACCAGTTAATTTCCTTTTAAGACCGAGACTGTATTTTAAGCAAAGCGACACCAATTATTGGCTTTGTTTCATTAATTACATAGTCATAGCTGAATTACTATTACTGCTTTTTATGGTATTTTTTAAATGTAAATTTACTTGCATGTGCCTAAGATTTCCTCTGTACTTTTGAAACTGATCTCCAGTTAAAGTGAATATAACAGAGCCGCCGTGAAGAACTGGACTGTTCTGTGTTTAAGTCACTTCTCTAGTATTTATTAAAATGTGCTGTGTGCTAAAGTAATATCAAATACTATTTGTATTTGCATATTATTCTAGTAAGATAAAGATCATATATTATGCTTTTCCCCCCTATACCCAATCAGATTTATGAGTTTTTGAATTTTCGTGATTTTTCGCGTCTAAAAGCATGATCTTGGTTGTAAATTGGTAGACACTTAAGATGGCTCGGGGTGGATACCAGAAAAATAAACAGTGTACTGGATCTCAGAGAGAAGAAAAAAAGAATAAATTTGATCCTATCCTGAAACAAATGGAAAAGGTTTCAGTTGAGACTTTTGAAATTGGAAATATTAACACACAGTATAAAATGACTTGTTTGCATCTTCTGTTAGGATCTTCTTTTACTGGATTTATGCTTTATTATATTTATTATATTTATTTTATTTGTAATGTATGTGGTTTTCGTGTGAATGCAGCAGTTATATTTTAACTATGGATTTTCCCCTCTTTTTGTTTTTTTTAATGCGAAAAAAAAAAAAGCTTAATAATTAAAAGCTTAGTAAAACAAATATTGGATGATACTGATATAATCTTTATTGTCTGAACAGAAACTCATGCATCTGGATAGCACAAGTTTGACACGGATATCGTTCCCCATGTACTGTATCAGCTGACCTAGCTCTTACAATTATGTCGTTTACTCTGAACGCGATCCCTGACCTTTTTTTTTTTTTTTTTAGAAGAAGAAGAAGCTGAAGTTTTTAAGTCACACTAAACAGGAAAAACTATAATAAATGTACTAAAATAATAATAAATGTAATAAGAGTACTGAGACTTTATATTCAGAAATAAGCCATATTTTATATGCATTATTATAACAACACTGTTCTCTCAGGCAGCACTGTTTGTTTCTGATTATTTACAGAATCTCTACTAAAAATTCTAAAATAAAAAAAAAGAACAAAACAGGAATAATTTAAGGCTAACATTATTCTCCAAAACACACACAAAAAAAATTCATGCAAACGCATACATTATTAAACTGGTATAAAAAAACATCTGGTATTTGAGAGCCGGGAAAAATAAAATCTAGTTTGAATTTTGGATACGGTGTTGAATGATGTCAGGTTTTGAAACGCTGTGTAACAGAGATGACATGAATAGATATTAGACATTATTAATCTATGAGAATTTAAAACATATGGAAACGGTCAGACACTACAGTTACGTCTAAAGAGTCTGAGTCCATTGCCAAGAGCTCCCTCTTCATGCTTCCCTTGAGGCATAAATATAAATTTTGCATTTAGCAGACACCCATATCTAGAGAAACTTACAATTTATCTAATGTTCCATCTAAACAGTTGAGGGATAGGACCTTTAGTGAAGCACCTAACAGTGGCAGTTTGGTGTAGGTTGGGTTTGATCCAGATCCTCCACTCAGTAGGCCAACATCTTAACCACTGAGCTACCCCTGCCTGTAAGATACCATAAGAGCAAAATACCTACATGTATAGCATTATACGAGGGGGTAAAAAGTTTAGAGACTACTTTTATAACACGCCAACAGAGGGCAGCAGAAGGCACAGTCAGAGGGAGCACCGATCTCCATAAGTCAGTGTGCCAAAAGACATCACCGTGTGTACATCAGGATCTGTGCATCTGGTGCTATTCTAACCATGTGCATTACCACGTCTGCTATTGCATCACTTCTGGATAGCAAGTTAGAATAAAAACAATCTAATCTAACTTGGTCAATATTTGACCAGTCAATTCTGGTTGCAAGGTTTACATTATTACATTCCAGGGGTCCGTTCTTTGTACGTCGTTTGTACGATGAGATCATTGTGCTAATTATGATGTGGCTAATTTGGTTCTTCGAGCACACTTGTTGTTGATGATTAGTATGGCTGGATTGAGTTGTCTAGGATTATTGCGCGTTCGTGCGTTGGTTTAAAAGGCGATA